>JAJGRX010001386.1:0-62483 GCA_025461125.1 Carex kokanica | reverse complement strand
TAATAGGTTTACATGATTTATACAGTATTTTACATGATCTATCAATTAGGTTTAAAGATTATGTAGAGTATTTTACAGGATCTATTTAACAATTTTACAAGATATATGCAATAGTTTACATGATCTATGCATTGCTTTTCTTTTCTTTATTTTACAGGATTTGTTTAACTGTTTTATAGGATATATGCAATAGTTTACAGATATATGCAATTGTTTTTAGTTTACAGGATATATGCAATTGTCTGATCCCCAATCCTAATCTGAGAATTCTGAACAGAAAGAAATTTATAAGATTTATCTAATAGATTTACATGATCTATTTAATATGTTTACATGATATATACAATATTTTACAGGATCTATCAAATAGGTTTACATGATCTATACAGTATTTTACAAGATCTATCTAACATGTTTACAATATATGCAATAGTTTACAAGATCTATGCATTAATTTTTTTTTTTTATTTTACATATCTGGATTGATTCATGCAGATTGTTGAGTTAGTACTACAGCTGATGCAATATGAGACACCTATTAAGCATCTATGGATTGATTCATGCAGTGAGATATGTTTTGTACAATATTTTACAATATGTACTAAATAGTTTTATAGTATGTATCAGTTATTTTACAGGTTTCATGAAATAGTTTTCATTCTATTTATTTTAACATATCATGGATTGAATTTACAGCTTGTTGAAATGCTTAAAGTTTTATAGGATATCTCAGTTATTTCACATGTTTCATTTAATAGTTTTATAGTATATCAGTTATTTTACAGGTTTCATGCAGTAGTTTTGATTCTATTTATTTGGCATATCATGGATTGAATTTGCAGCTTGTTGAAATACTTAATAGTTTATAGGATATCTCAGTTATTTCACAAGTTTCATTTAATAGTTTTATAGGATATATTAGTTTTGTAGGATATGCAGCTTTTTGACATGTTATTAAATGTAAAATATTTTACATGATTTACTTAACATTTTTATAGGATACAACAGTTAAATTTATTTTACATATTATGGATTGATTTTGCAGCTCGTTGACGTGGTCCTAAATTTGATGCAATACGAGACTCCCGTGAAGCATCCATGGTTTTTCATTTCACTATATTTATTCGTAAGTTATTATGTACTTCTGTTATTATGAATTAAATTTTGCAGACTTCTAATTTTCAAATACTTCAGTAATATTTTAATGTTTGTTTTTTGTCTATTGTATTCTAATGCATCTATATGATGAAAAAGAAGCAGTTAAGGCCCTTACGCAGTTGTTTGGCCCTCAATTTGACATCATCAGATGGCTGTTCATTCCAATTTGCAAGAAAAAACATTGGGTGCTTGTTGCGGTGGATGTTCTTGCTATCATGATGCATTATTACACCTCAGCTGGTGAAGTTGGAGAATATATGCAATACCACTGGCACACGATTAAATGACTGAAAGAGTTCATTTCCTAGAGGACTTGTGAGTGCTTTCTTTAAAAAAATCTAGTTAATATATAGGTTTCATGCAATAGTTTTATAAGATGTATCAGTTAATTTACAGGATTAGGACTTGAAGTTTGTGTGAAATTTGTTCATTTTTTTTTTCCTTTCAGCTAAACCAGCTTGGAAATGCTTAACAGTTTGTGTGAAATTCATGCAGATTGTTGAGTTAGTACTACAACTGATGCAATATGAGACACCTATTAAGCATCCATGGATTGATTCATGCAGTGAGGTATGTTTTGTACAATATTTTACAATATGTACTAAATAGTTTTATAGTATGTATCAGTTATTTTACAGGTTTCATGAAATAGTTTTCATTCTATTTATTTTACATATCATGGATTGAATTTGCAGCGTGTTGAGATGTTCTTAAATGTACAATATTTTACATGCAATGCTTAACAGTTTTATAGGATATATCAGTTATTTCACATGTTTCATGCAATAGTTTTATAGGATATGCAGTCTTTTGAGATTCTCTTAAATGTAAAATACTTTACATGTTCTACTTAACAGTTTTATAGGATACAACAGTTACTTTACATGTTTTATACAAAATATTAATTTTATAAGTTTGCATTTGTTGGTTTTACAGTTTACAACTGCGAGTTTTACAGTATTGAAGTTTTATAGTTTGTATATGTTAGTTTTATAGTTTCAAGGGTTAATTTTACAGTATTCAAGTCTTATAGTTTGCATGTTAGTTTTACAGTTTACATCTGCCAGTTTTACAGTATTGAAGTTTTATAGTTTCAGGTGTTAATTTTACAGTATTGAAGTCTTATAGTTTGCATGTTAGTTTTACAATATTAAAGTTTATGGTGTAATTCTGATTTGTAATATTATTCTCTCAGCAAGGTAACTCCAAATTATAACCTTGTTTATTTTGTTTTTTTGCAGGATATTATTTCAAAAGAATGTGTGGTTTTAGCAATGAAGCTTCCCACTCATCCAAATAACGTTCACCAGAGGGTTATGAAGTAATTACATTGTTTGTATGTTTGTGTGAAACAAATGTATTTGGTTGTTGAACAGATGTATTTGGTTGTGGAACAGATGTATTTAGTTGTTGAACATATGTATTTGGTTGTGAATTTTAGAGTATTGAAGTTTTATAGTTTGTATATGTTAGTTTTACAGTTTCAGGTGTCAATTTTACAGTATTGAAGTCTTATATTTTGCATCTGTTAGTTTTATAGTTTACATTTGCGAGTTTTACAGTATTGAAGTCTTATTTTACATAATATAGATGCATATAAATATTAATGAAGAAAAAAAATTAAAAAAATTAAAAAAAAATTTAATTTTGATGCAAAAAAAATTAATTTTGCATAATTTTAGGTATTATTTGGAAATAACTGCAAGTTTGAGAAGTGGTTCGGTTTGGAAATCTTCTAGAAGCTATCACTCTGAAAGTACAGTCAGTTGAAGTACAAGTAGTTTGGCAGTTGTGGAAGTTGCAAATGGTTTGTCATTGAAGATATGATTTTGAATTTTGAATTACGTGTTATATATGATTTGTCATTGAAGATACAATATTGAGTATAGAATTTTACAGTATTCGCACAAGTCAAACGACCCCTAAAGTGGTTTATTTTCAAATCTTCTAGAAGCTGGAAGTACAGTCAAAAGTACAGTTAGTTTTCAAGTTGCTAACAGTTTTCAACTAACTTGGGACCACTTGGGTTGTTAGAATTTTGAACTAGGTATTATGCATGATTTGTTGTTGAAGTTGCAGTATTGATTATAGAGTTTTACAGTATTCGCGCAAGTCAAATGACAGTTTTTTTGGGTAAAAACTGGGTACAAGTCCTTGGGTACAATTAGTCGGACCCATTTATAATAGAGTTTAGTCTTAATTAACCTAATTACATTTACTATTGTAAATAGTACTAGTAAAATGTGAATCAATAGAAGTTTATAGAAGTCGCTGGAATGGAACAAGGAAAATAATATGTTGTTGAAGCCGTTGGAGAGTGAGTGTGATCCTCTCCATTTGGAGCAGAACTGGATATGTCATCTGTTATCTTAACATATCTGCTACTGTACCTCAGTGAATTCTAAATGTTGTCATCAAATCAATTAATTAATTAATAGCATTTCTTTCTTTCTTTTTTAGCTATTGGTGACAACAACAAAAAAAAAAAGTAATTATCGACCATGTTTATTCACTAACATTACTTTTGAAATAAAGGAGGGAAAAGAAGATTCCGCATTCTCTTTTAAAATACAAAAAAAAAAAAAAATACTTCTCCGAGGTTTTTATGTTAGGTGATGCATGCATCATATCCACATAACATAACTGTAGTAAATACCAAAGTTTAAGTAACGAAATGCTTGAGCAAGGCATTTATAGCTCAGTGTAGATAATTAGTACGAACCAACTTTGTTAACATTTCATGGTGGAAAATTTAAATAATCAAAATAAAATTATTAGACACTATATGTATCATTTTCTATATGCAAATGTAAATAATTATGACATTTTAATTTTATCTTGACTGTTATCCACGTAGATGATTTATGAACATTTTCTTGGTAACCTTCGGATTTTAGTTCGGTCTCAGTCATTATGAGCTAGAAATTAGCAACGATCCTGATCTTTTCAGAATTAAAAAAATCAAACTTTTGGAAAAGGAAATGATTTTTTTTTTTTTGAGAAATAGATGAAACCGAATTAATATATAGTGCAGTTTTACCAAAATATGCTGATGGAGTCGGACCGATGATGCAGTCAGTCCCATCAATTTCTTGACAAACATGTGATCAAGATAGATTTCAACATTTGAAACCTGCACCTGGTGAGATAAAACCATTGGTATAGTTTCATCTATTTTTCGAATAATAAAATTTTGAATTTCTAAAAAATATAGGGTTCTTCTGGATTGGAAAAAATATTTCTTTCACAAAATTTTGGAAATTTTTAATTTCTAAAAACGCAAGAGGTGAATTCCAAAGAGAGAGAGAGAGGCCACTAGAAATGAACGCAGAACATATTCAAATTCATACCTTTTTGCTCAGGTTTTGTTTATAGTTTTTTAGAACATGCATCTTCTACATTCCAATTTCCAACCTAAAAATGAGTGGCATCCGCCCGAAAGGAATTAATTAATTATAATGAAGACTTGTTAAACTTTTACTTTTAGAGCATGGGGAAATATTGAATATTCTCTTTCTTTCTTTCTCTTCTCTCTGTGCGCTGCGCTGTGAGAAAAGCTTAGAGAGAAAGAAATCAAAGGAATGCGCGCGCACAACATACCTAACTTAGAGAGAAAGAAATTAAAGAAGCGGATCCGTACAATACCATGTGCGCGCGGTAATTAATTTAAATTATTTTAGCGTACATTTGAGATTTACGATGCATTTAACGGCATCGAGGTGATTTTCAATAATACTATCAAATTACTACTTTTATACAAGAAAATCTCCCTGATTTTTATAATCCAAAGTTAATTAGAAATTGATAAAAATGCACAAATTCGCTAGGAGTTATTAAAAATGTCTATATCGATCAGAAAATGAAAATTGCCGGTACTAAATATTTTTTTTTAGAGACAAATAGCAAAAATGCTTAAATCTAACACTAAAAAATTGATTTTTTTTTAAATATTTGTTTAGATTATTATTTTTATATATAATTAGCATATTTATACTAAAATACGATAAATTACTTGAAATTATGTTAAATTACGCTGAATTACAATAATTATGTTAAATTATGCTAAAGTACGGTAAATTACATTAAATTACGTATGAATATGAATGATATCTTCATTGAGAATGCGAAAAAACGACGGAACTTCAAATGGTCATAAAACGGCACTCGAGTTTTCGATTTCAGCAAATGACCACTTTTCGGAAAGCTTGCGAAAATACCAGTGTTTTAAATAGCGGCGCTATAGCGTTTTTGGACCCTAAACGCTAAGCAATGACATAAAAAATGCGCTATTTGAGCTACGACCGCTATAGCGCATAGTGTGTAGTGCAAATAACGCACACTATGCAACATGGATTTTTTTTTTTTGCAATTTACGTATTATGTCTATATTAAACTTTTAATTATCAAAAAGAGAGATATATCCACGTATTGGGTAAATTATTTTTGTCACATCATCCTCATCGGAGATGATGACATTGAGTTGCTTGTTGACATTGACTCAGATAATGATGTGTCTGACTCTGACTCTGACGAATCTATAGAATTACTGATTTGAATATGGAGTAACAAAATGATACTTACTATATGGTAGTTGGAATATTTTTAATAGAAAAATATAAATAATGTATGCCATGATGCTTAGATTATTTTAAAATTTGAATAGAAAAATATAGATTATGCAATGATGCTTAAGTTATTTTGAACATAAAATATCGATAGTTTATGATATTACTATGGATATTTTGAATAACAATTTAGACTTTGTACTGGTTCAACATTAATATTATAATTCCTTAATAAATTTGGTGTTATTTATTGTTCTATGAGACTTTAGATAATGTTGATAGTTAGTACAAATATTGAATATACGAAATGTAAAAAAAATGCTATGTAGCATAGCTTCCACTATAGCGACGCTATTAGCTATAGCTTTTTTTGTAACCTTCCCGCTATGACGCTATAAACGCTATTTAGAACCTTAGAAAATACGCATGCGTCAATGCTCGCGATGCCGGATATACGAAATTTTCCTCGTCTTTAGATCCATATATAGAATTAACTCAGTTGTCTTTTCTTTTTCTTTTTTAAATGCCTTGACAGATACTGTCAGGTTTAAATAAATAAAAGTAGCTGTCAAAAACCTTTTCTAAATTAAAGGGATTATTCTTACATCTCTCGATTTTAAATTTTAAGCACTGAATTCACACTAAAGTAAGATGTGGAATTAAATTGGGATACACTCTGGAATAGAATCATCCGAAATTAAAAATAATGTAAGAAAGTGACAAACATATTAATGAAAAGTAATACATGAATTGTATTTTTGCTCAGCACATTTCTTTTTATTTTTGTAAGATCAGTTGGCGATGACAATCTGACAAATCTAGTGATCTAGTGGATTTAAGAAAGAAGCGAGAAAAATAAATTAACAAATTAACAAATTCTCAGCCTTTTTGAATGCACCTAGAACAGAGATAGTAATCAACGAGGATGTTAAATTGTTAATTTTTTTTTATATATTATATTTGTCATGCATATAAGATCAAAGTTTGGAATTTTTCAACAACTCTTCAGCAAAATGAAATTTAAATGGTACGAATTTTGATTAAAAAATTAGTATATTTCAGACCTCTTTTCAATCATTACAGATCAAACCAAGCTGTCTAATAATTTCATCATCATCAGCCTTTATGATTACACTGCAAAGTGCAAAATCATACTTTTACAGTGTAAGTTATTTTGACTTGATAAATGAATTCTCATTTCACCTAAATAGCAACCGAGTTAAAGCTTTAGTTTGGATATAAATTGCCCGATCAAAATTCACATAAATATTAAACAACTCCGTCAATTTTAATTTGAAATTTTAAGTTACTTTGGAGAATTTTAACGCCATATAAAATAAAATAAAAACGAAGAAAAAAAGGAAAACGAGGGAAGAAATAACGTTAACTCATGCCCTGTACGGCTGTACTTGAGCTGGAACGCAGCCTACTCCCTTCTGCTTTCCTCTATTGATACATTCATTTTAGGGGGAATTTCACGTATACCCCTCAAAAACTTCAAAATTACGTATTTTCCCCTCTAAACTTCAAATACTCACAAATTTACCATTTTATTGTCTTTTTTTTATTAATCTTATTCTAAATTTATAAAATACCCATTTTACCCTTTATTAAAAACATAAAAAGCTCATCATACTCAAATTTTAATCTAAACGGTTAATCTACCGTCCGAACTGCTTTTAGATCTCCAACGTTTCATCTGCCGTCGGACGGTGGAGGAACCCTTCAGATTCAAATTTGAGTCTGATGGGCTTTTATATACTTTTAATAAAGAGAAATGAGTATTTTAAAATTTTAGAATGAGTTTTAATATAAAAGACAACAAAATGGGTAAATTTGTCATTTTTGAAGTTTAGAGGGAAAATACGTAATTTTAAAGTTTAGAGGAGGAAATACGTAATTTTGAAGTTTTTGAGGGGTATACATGAAATTCCCCTTTCTTTTAAATACACCCCACCAAATTGTTGTTTTAGCATATAGATCCCTTCTCCCAACCAAATTTTTTTACAGTTTTTTTTTTCTTATTTTAAATTTTTCAGTATTGCAATCTCTGAAGGAAATTAAATAATCGATAAATTAATAAGATGACTGTTCCTACTGTTGATTTCATATGATATAAAAAAATAGTTTAACGTTGTACGAGTTGTAAATTATGCTAAATTCTTTTATGAATTATTTATACAGATTGTACAAGTTGTAGATTATGCTACATTCTTTTATGAATTATCTATACAAATAAACTCGATATGTATTTTTAATCTCGAGGGAGTCCGTAAAAATAGATACAATTGGGAGAAAAAGTTTATCAGATCAAAAGGACTTGCATATATTCTACTATTATGAAATGATTTTTGTTGGATTGTGCAATAATCTACTTGTCTATTTGACTAGATTTGCAAAACATATATTTGTTGAATTTTACAGTTTTTTGTCTTGAGATATTGTGCAGGTTCATGACGATATAAATTGCCACATATGCATCAATGATGCATGATCAATTGCTATACTTATCAAGGATGAGTCACGAAGAACCAAGCACTGGACTTAGAAGCATCACCTCAAGATTAGGTTTAGACATCTGTAAAATTGGTTAAGTATGCTTGAGAATGTGCTAATTTGGGCTAACTGTTGCAACGGATTAATGAAGTGTTATAACGGTTTAATTCAATACCTCAGAACACAGCCAAATCGATTTAATTCATTGCAACGCTCAAATAACCGTTGCTATGGAATAAATCAAGTTTGGACCCCAAAACTTCCAGAGACATCCGTTATGCAACCGTTGCAACGTTTATAAGCGTTAGGGTATCCCAGCGCAGCCAAACCTGCTAACTGGGGCTAACCGTTGTAACGGTTAACGCCAGTTACCTTATTTTATTTCTCTCTCTATAAATATAAGCAAAATCAAGGTTTGGATTATCACTCTAGCTATCCCCAACTGCAATATTTCGATTTTTTTTCAAATCTAGAAAAAGCCATTGTTGCTGGTGCACACAACTTCAATATTCATACAACAATCTCAAGCATACTCCACCACAATCAATCTTGTGTAAGAAGTAGAGTGATCCGTGTGTGATCATCTTGTTTGTTTCATACATTTGAGCCTTTAGTGCTCGTGAGCCATTTCCGTGCTCGGGCCGTGTGACTTTCCAAGCCTTGTAAGGGCTCATCGGTTCCACTTTGTACTCCTTTCTCATTGGATAAAAAAGGCACGTCATCTCGAAGGTCGCGAGCCCCGGAGACGTAGGTGTTAGTGCCGAAATATGTAAATAACTCTCGTGTCAAGTGTCTCTTAAGTTTTCTATTTATTTTACGCCAAGAATAATATACACACACGTTAGTAAAAAGCACTTAGATTTAAAATTTAGAAAAGTCCCATATTCACTCCCCTTTAGGTGCCTTGGGGACCAACAATTTTATCGTATCTTGTAGAAGGTTTGTGCTGTTTCACTTACTTGAATAATAGAAGTGTTAAAAACTTAAATAGAAAAAAAGACATCACATTATATAAGCATATCTTTTTCATTAAATAAGTACAATGTTTAGGATTTTAACATGATAACATCTTTTTTATATTCAAATAAGCAAGTAATATAATATATCTGACATTTATAATCTTCGAAAAATTATCAAATATTAGTTAACCTTTTCTATGTAGAAATATAATTTGCAGCTTAAGTAATTTCATTATTTTCTATTTTTTGTCAATAGTTTTTGCTATGTATGAATTATACAGGAGACTAACTGTTCCTTTTTAAAAGCATGTGTGGTGAAAAATCCCAGGATACCCTTCTCGTATAATGAATTTTTTTTTATAAACCATATTTAAAAATAAGAATTTTATGAAACCAACATGATTACTTTTATAAAAAAATTCTCGTATAATCATACTTTTACCATCGCATGAAAAAAAAAACACACGTCTGCGTGATGGACCAGATAAAAACTCGGAGATTTTGAAGGGACATGGACAGAAAAGTACCTTTTTTTCATTCCATAATATACAGTATTTTAAATTTTAATATTTTGAAGGGGTTTATACAGAATCGGCTCCGAACTTTTTCACACAGTGTGATGTGTCCTTTACCGCGTCGCCTAGGAGAGAAGTCTCGCCTTATTTCATGCGCCAGCGCCACCTTTCTCTCTTCGTCTCCTCCGCTTTCTCTCTTTCTCTCTCTTTGCAACAGAAGCTTTGTGCGTAGCGTAAGAGATAAACTCTACTCTTCGTAAGGTAGAAGGGAAAAAAAAAACAGTTTCGTTTCCACTCTCTTTCCGAGCGGGAAAAGGAATCGCTCTCTTTTCGTGCATTTGCTCGCTCATGGTGGTTTGTAAATTTTGAGCGATTTTAAACCAACTGACGACGAATCGCTATCGTTTCCTGCATTTTCCGACTGAAGTTGGATTTGGAGATAATTTGGGGCTTTGGTGGTTGTTTTTGGTAGTTCTTCAAGCACTGATGGAGTCTACTAGTGGATATTTTGTCGCAGGGACAAAAAACCAATTTTTAGTGCTCAATGCTGATGATTCAATCAAGGTGAGATAGTTCACTAGCATGCACTAGAATATCTCCCTCGCTTTTATTTTCATGTTGTGGTTGTTTGGTATTGAATGTAGATGCAGCTATTTTCTACAATTTGAAACAATCTGACAGTTTCTTTTTGGGGTATTTCTTCTACAATCTTCTAGGATTAATCTCTCCCTCCCTCCCTCCCTTCTCTTTCTGGGTTTTCTTTCAGTCAAAACGGTTTTAGTTTGGTAAATTTGGAGATTTAGTGACCTACAATTTAATTTTACTGCTATACTACAATTAAACTGGTCAAAGCACGTGTGACTTTTTAGCAAATAAAAATTTATCAAATCGACCTCACTAATTTTCTAATCATTTCCCTGCATTTAGTTTAATTTTACTAGTTGAATAAATAATTTATTTCGTCATCTACCGTATTCCCTTCCTCCCTTCCTCCCCACAACCCAATTACCCAACTATAGAAAGATGTTTAAATTTAGTGAAAATTCTTGAAGAAATATCACCTTTTGATTCGACCCTATCTAATTATGTCTTTTTTAAAGAAATGTTCCTTGCACATTCTATGGGTGGCAGTACTAATAATAAAAATACCCATTTTCACACCTCTCCATTTTATAACAAAGGCTACAAGCCATGGTCACAATGGTGAATCTCCTTGTGATTCTCTATTTTATTAACAAATTGAAGGATAAAATTTAGGAATTAATGCTTACTGGAGTACTTATTGTGACTATGTTGATGTAATATCCACTTTGATACACAAATCAACATCTTTAAGTCACTATTAAATTCATCTGCTACTGTTCTACATGCAGGCTAGATCCATTCAGCAGCAGTCAGAGCAAATTTGTCAAATCTGTGGGGATGACATTGAATATTGGGAAGAAGAGGGATTTTTTGTGGCATGTAATGAATGTGCCTTTCCTGTGTGCCGCACATGCTACGAGTATGAAAGAAGAGAAGGCACCCAAGCTTGTCCCCAGTGCAAGACTAGATATAAGCGTCACAGAGGTTTTAAACTCTAATTTGACTTCTTTTTGATAGTTCAGTTGCTGCTCTGCAAACATATTCTTTGGATGAAATCTTTAATTCAGGCAAATTACAATAAAACAGGAAAAGGAAGAATATAATTAAAAATAATGGGGGAAAAGATAGATTTGGGTAAGAGTAGATATGGATAAAGATTATAACTGTTTTCTTGTAGAACTGGATAATTTTATCTTCATATATGATATGGCCATAAAACATTGTTTTGTAGTCAAAGACGTGCCATTTTCTGGACAGATCATTTTAGTTACTATGGGAAATAATTGAATCACAACCCCAAATATTTCTAGTCAGTAATTGACTCTTCCATGAGGCTTCATGTAGATATTTTAATGACATGAGTAAGATCATGTGTACGCGCTCTAATTTTTGTTAAAATACAATTTAAAATTTAGGAAGCCCTAGAGTTGAAGGTGACGCGGAAGAAGAGGGTTCGGACGACATTCTTGATGAACTAAATTTTGGTGGAATTAATGGGTCTAATAATTTTTATTTACCTCATAATCGGCTTCAAAGCCTGTCCAGTCTCGGCCAAAGCTCTAGCATATGGGCTTCTCCTGATGATTTATATCACGAGAAATCTAGCGTACCACTTCTGACATATGGTGAAGAGGTACTCAAGAAAACTTAACTAACTTTTGAAGTGATTTGAATGGATTAGCCCCTCCACTCTGCTGCTTTTATTTTTGGGGTGGGGGGTGGGGGGGGGGGGGGGGGCATTTGACTTTGATCAGATGGCCTACATGCTGTGCCGTACATTGTGGAGCGGATTTGAAGTCATGAATTGACTAACCGGGGAGTATGGCACCAGCTGGTATTGTAAAGAAAACAATTTTCACTTGATATGCGAACCAATATACATTATTTTTAGTTTAGTTTTTTTTTTTTGTTTTTGTTTTTCATCTTTGAGGAGTGCTGGAGATTTCTGTACTGGATTGTGTAGTTTAGGTCTGATCCCAGGTAATATTCCACATTGTTTTATTCATTCAATTGTTTTGCATGATTAATGGCCATCTTTTACAACTATCTGGTATGTATAAGTAAAAAGAATGAATAATTAAAGAAATATACACACAGAAATCCAATTAGCAACCCAAAGAAATGCAATTGCTGGTAACCTCTTAGCATATGACTAATATATAGCTGGTACGTGTCAGTATTAAATTGTTTTTCTCTTTGTGCCTCCATTTGCAGGTTGGTGGAATATCTCCAGATAGCCATGCTTTAATACTTTCACCAAATATTGGTTTTGGAGGACAGCTCGTCTCTCCTATCCAATGTAAGTTTTTGGAGGGTATGAATTTAGAATATTTGATTGTTACAAAAAATAGTACCTCCTGATGAAAAAAAGATTAATAACTAAACTAAATAAAATGAAAAGCTGGGTCTTGGTATAGATGATTATTATGTTACCAAAATTTGAATTGCAAGTGATGTTCATGACATATTTTGTATGTGCAGATCACAAATCAAGGCAAATAAACCCAAATAAAGACGTGGCATTGTATGGATACGGAACAGTTGCATGGAAGGATAAGAAGGAAGAGTGGAGACAAAAGGACCTTGTTAGATTCCAGAGCTCTGCTGATGGTGGGGGCCACTTTGATGACGGTGACGTAGAAAACCCCAATTTGCCAATGTAAGCATTTTTCTTGCATTTTAACTATATTTATAACACCCCTGAAAGCAGATATATATTTTTATAACACCTCTCAATTATGGCACTTGGCAAGACAAAACTGCCAATATATGAGCTACTATTATATGAACAAATTGAAGCAGTACTGGCATTGAATGTTTTTGTTGTCCATTTTCCATTATGTCCTTTCAAATTCGTCTAATGGAAACAGGAATGACGAAAGTCGTCAGCCGTTATCAAGGAAAATACCTATTCCATCGAGCAAGATCAACCCATACCGGATTGTGATCCTGCTGAGGCTTGTGATTCTCGGGTTGTTCTTCCATTATCGGATTCTAAACCCGGTAAAGGATGCTTTTGGGTTGTGGCTCACCTCGGTCATTTGCGAAGTGTGGTTTGCCATTTCATGGATTCTGGATCAGTTCCCCAAATGGTGCCCAGTAGAGAGAGAAACATATCTGGATCGCCTCACTCTTAGGTAATTAATTGATGGCTTGTTTTCTCTATTCTAAAATTCACTAAAAGGAATCTAAACTTGTATATTTTGATTGCGCTGCATGGAATATATTGCTGAAGGCTTCTTTTCTAATAAGAGCTGATTGATTTTCTTCTGCTTTATGCTCAATTAATGGGTGAAGTGAGAATTATGATATATTCTATATACTTGTTTACCATTATTGCTAGTGTATGTTACCTTTTGAAGTGCAGACTAGAGAATAGCCATCCAAAACAATATTAAAAAATGACACATTGTAATAATCATGAATGAGGTCACCAAGCTTTAAATTCCCAGACATTGTTCTTGCTTTAAAGTACAAGTAGTAGCATCTGAATTTGAATGTCGCATGAATTTTGATGCAGGTACGAAAGAGAAGGGAAGCCATCTGAGCTGGCAGACATAGACGTATTTGTCAGCACAGTGGATCCCACGAAAGAACCACCTTTAATAACTGCAAATACTGTGCTTTCAATCCTAGCCGTTGATTACCCAGTTGAAAAGGTCTCGTGCTATGTATCAGATGAACGGGGCAGCAATGTTGACCTTTGAAGCAGTATCTGAGACATCACTGTTTGCCAAGAAGTGGGTCCCATTTTGCAAGAAGTACAGCATTGAGCCACGTGCCCCTGAGTGGTACTTTTCGCAAAAGGTTGACTACTTGAAGGATAAGGTGCACCCAGAATTTGTGCGAGAAAGGCGTGCAATGAAGGTTGGATTAGAGTTGCAAATTTCATCACCCTTATTTTTTTTTATATTATTTTTTTGTTCACATGTTGCATTATTTATTGTTTCTTTTTGGCAGAGAGAGTATGAGGAATTTAAGGTGAGGATAAATGCTTTGGTTGAGACGTCACAAAAGGTTCCAGAAGAAGGATGGTACTTGCAGAATGGTTCTCCATGGCCAGGAAATAATGTCCGAGATCATCCTGCCATGATACAGGTCTTCATTACCCCCTTTTTGTGCACTTATATTCCCATGTAACATACCCCTCCTTGGATGCACACAAATACAGAGCAAGAGAGACTTGACACTTTTTGTCGGCATTGTAGGTATTTTTAGGTACGAGTGATATAGACGATGCTGGAAATCCTCTGCCAAGCTGATTTATGTTTTCCCGTGAAAAGAAGCAAGGTTATGATCACCACAAAAAAAGCCGGTGCCATGAATTCTTTGGTAAATATGCTCTTTCTTTCTTTCTTTCTTATTTGATTTCATGTCTTTCTCATTGTGTCTTCTGGGGCATTACATTTCAAACTTTCTTAACTGAAAACTATAACAATGCATAAAGCAACTTGTTGTTCTTCTCTCGTAGCTCTTATTAACTAGTTTGTTGTTGCAAAATTTAGGTACGGGTGTCAGCAGTGATGTCAAATGCGCCTTATATATTAAATGTGGATTGTGACCATTACATAAACATAGCAATGCTTTAAGAGAGGCAATGTGTTTTCCTGATGGATCCAATAAGTGGCAAGAAAATATGCTATGTCCAATTTCCCCAGAGATTTGATGGCATTGATCGCCACGACCGTTACTCTAATCGTAATGTTGTGTTCTTCGATGTATGTATATGCTATTTCACTATTCATTTCATTTTAATTCACTTATATTTGCATTCAGAGTACAATTCTACATCAATCTAACGAAGAATAAGGGGGAAAAGTCCTATTTATTTAACTAAGGCTTGATTAAGCTCTGATTGCAATTTAACACCAAGAAAGCTAAGAAACTTGAAGAATCCCCTGATTGAAGATGAAGGGGAAAAGAAAACCCGTATCAAATTTTCTATTTTTTTTGGAACAGATAAATATGAAGGGGCTAGATGGAATACAAGGGCCAATATATGTCGGTACCGGGGTGTGTTTTCAGAGACAAGC
This sequence comes from Carex kokanica, assembly GCA_025461125.1. Taxonomy (NCBI): domain Eukaryota; kingdom Viridiplantae; phylum Streptophyta; class Magnoliopsida; order Poales; family Cyperaceae; genus Carex; species Carex kokanica. The sequence continues at coordinate 47,172 of JAJGRX010001386.1, read as the reverse complement.
ACTGTATGGGTTTGATGCTCCAGCAAAGGCCAAGCCACCTAGTAAAACATGCAACTGCTGGCCGAAATGGTGCTGCCTCTGTTTTGGATCGAAAAGGAAGGGGGAAAACGGCCAAGAATAAGAAGAAGCAGAGTAGGGGAACAAAGATAAATCCAAGCATAGAGATTCTAGTCAAATTCATGCACTTGAGGATATAATAGAGGAAAATTCCTGGGTCAGGTTCTTATATTTTTCCATTTTGTATTCTAGATTCTTTTGGAAATCTTCAATTAGTTTTTTAATAACTTTTAGTATACTTGAAAGATATTCTGGTTACTTCTTAATTGGATTACATTAATTTTTGCCAAGTGATATCATAAGACAACCCTTTTCTCTTGCTTAATTTTCAGGGGTGGGAATGGAAACTGAGCCATTAGTACCTCGTGAAAAGCTGGAGAAGAAATTTGGCCAATCTCCAGTTTTTGTGGCCTCAACCTTGAAAGAAAATGGAGGGGTCGTTGCCTCTGTTGATCTTTCAGAGTGTCTCCATGTCATTAGATGTGGCTATGAGGACAAAACCGAATGGGGCAAAGAGGTCAGTTTTTCAACTAGTTTGGGTTTATACTTGTGAGCCTTGTTTTCTCTTTGATATCATGGAAGACCTTTCAATTGGTTTTATGTGGAGCATTCAATGCATTTCATGATAAATTCTTCCCATGATTATTTGAGTCATGAGTGTAAACTTACTATTTTGTTTTTTTTTCCTTCCAGAAAAATTGAATTTATGACAGGTCCATGTAAAATATTGAGGATTCAAATGGCTCCATTTTTTGTGCCTCCATCATGCCTCCACTTTTTAATTTTCTAATATATATTTTTTTAAACTTATATGTCAAAATAAAACTTTAGATGTGATCTATATTATTTTCTCTACACGCATATAAAAAATTATCACTTTTCGGTTTTGTTTTTATAAGAATCACTAAGTTGAAAATTCAACGTCCAGAATTTATCCATATCAATATATTTTTGCAAGCTATTGATACCGATCGAAACAAAGTCGAAATGTCGTGATCTTTTATATATGCATAGGGAAAGTGAAATAGATCAAATCTAACAGTTTTATTTGTTATCTGAGTTTTAAATTTGAAGTTATTAATGTTTAAAAATTGGAGGCATGATGTTGGCACACAAAATGGAGGCGCATTTGAACCCTCGTAAATATTATCGTCTTTTGATAACAATATGGTTTTAGCTGAGAACACTGGAAATATCTTGAGGTGGAACTTGGCCCATGATTTTTCCGTTCTCACAGTTTTCCTTTCCAGGTTGGATGGATTTACGGGTCAGTAACAGAGGACATCCTTACCGGGTTCAAAATGCACTGTCACGGCTGGCGATCTGTGTATTGCATGCCAAAGAGACCTGCTTTCAAAGGATCTGCACCGATAAACCTCTCCGATCGTCTCCACCAGGTGCTGAGGTGGGGCCCTCGGTTCAGTTGAGATTTTTCTCAGCAAGCACTGCCCCATCTGGTATGGCTATAGAGGTGGCCTCAAGTGGCTTGAGCGCTTCTCCTATATTAATTCGGTCATCTATCCATTGACATCTTTTCCTCTTATTGTGTACTGTACATTGCCTGCTGTGTGTCTCCTTACTGGCAAGTTTATTGTACCTGAGGTATCATTTAGCTATCTTCAACTTTCTTTCTTTCTTATAATCCATGACATGGTAATATCATTTATAACTTATAAGCATATTATGACATATGCTTACTAAGTCATATATCCATTTTTAAAGTCCAAATGACAAATCCAAACCGTTTAAACGTGATCTCCTTCGTGAGAGCTTCGTTTACATATAATCTTTTAAATTTTGAATTTATTTAAAACAAGTCAAGCGGTTAAAAGATGAAGATTGTTTAGTTAATCTTGATGCATTATTTTTTTAGAAAAATCTTCAATTTAAAAAAATTCTAATTTTTTTTTTTTTCCAAATAATGAAAAATTTTGGTTCCAAGCACATTTTAATACGAAGATCATGTTGAACTGCTTGGATTTGTCATTTGAAGCTTGAAAATAGACATATGCCCTATATGCTTATTAAGTAGCGTAGCCGGACTCTTATATCTCATGATGATTCAGTGCTTATAACACTCAAAATAAAATGCCATGTTCTTTTGCTCTTGTGCAGATTGATATATATGCAAGTATACTATTTATGGCACTATTCGTCTCAATAGCAGCAACTAGTATTCTTGAAATGCGGTGGGGGCATGTGGGAGTAGACGATTGGTGGCGAAACGAGCAATTCTGGGTCATAGGTGGTGCTTCCTCTCACCTATTTGCACTCTTCCAAGGCCTTCTAAAGGTATTAGCCAGGGATAGATACAAATTTCACTGTCACCTCAAAAGGAGGCGATGATGAGGATTTCTCAGAATTATACACTTTTAAGTGGACTACTCTGCTTATTCCCCCCATGACTCTTTTAATTTTGAACTTCATTGGGATTATATCAGGAGTTTCAAATGCGATGGCAAATGGGTACGAATCATGGGGCCCGCTTTTTGGGAGACTATTTTTTGCAGTTTGGGTAATTTGCATCTGTACCCGTTTTTGAAAGGGTGTATGGAAAGCAGGATAGAGTGCGACAATTGTTGTGGTCTGGTCAATTCTTCTGGCTTCAATTTGTTCATTGTTGTGGGTCCGGGTCAACCCGTTTATTAGCAAGTATGATGGACCCGTTTTGGAGTTGTGTGATGGGCTGAATTGCAATTAACAGGAACCTAAAGGGGGGACATTGCTAAAGAGAAAAATATGAAGGGGTGGTTGGTGGTGATTTTTGACTATATTTAGCAAGGGAGTTGCAAAACAATTTTGCAGCTTCCAATCACCAACCTTTTTTACTATTTGTGTTTCGTTTTTCTTATAGCTTTTACCATTTATTTAGCTTGTTCATCAGTAGGTATTGAATTGAAAAGCGAGATAGAATGGTTCTGGATAGTGTGGTAGATATTACTGTCAGATTAGTGGTAATTTCATATTGTTAATTGTTAATGAATGCTAATGTGGTAATAGTTCGCCATCTTCTTTAGTGTATTTCATTATTTCTCTGTGATTTTGCATTTGAGTATTTTGCAACAAGACAAGTATTTTGCTGGAAATTGTATTGTAAATGCTCCAGTGAGATATGCTCATGTTATCATAATAAGAACCGGTATCACCTCCTGAGCGAGACATGATCGGTGCAAAACAAAACAGATACGTTCTACATCAAAATTCGTGCATTTCTTAGAAATGAACAGCATCAAGGACTCATTTATTTTCTTGGTATTTCTGCGTCGCAAGTCGCCGGGATTTTTATTAATATCCAAAGGTAATTAGAAATTAATAAATATGTTTAGATTCGTTGGGAATTAATAAAAATGTCTCTACCGGTCATTTTCTGGCCGATACTCTATTTTTTATTTTTTTATTTTTTTTTCTGTTTTAGACCCAGCGGCCATTTGGTAACGATTAAGGGTAGACCACTTGTTCCAAACTGCCACTATAAATTCGATGTTGAAACAAAGAGTAATCGTTACCAATGATTGATAATCGTTGTAATGATTAGTGACAGACTACTTGCTTCAAGATTCACTAAAAAATCGATGAGCAAATAGAGCGTAATCGTTGCCAACGATTGACAATTTCCACTGCCTTCTAATTTTAGGCGGCTCGCACGAGCTCCACACGATAGGTCGCACCAACTTGAAAAAATGCTAAATATGGAAGTTAGTGGGCTGAGTGGGCGCCAAAAGAGAATGACTAAGTTAGTGGGCTTAGTGGGCGCCGAAAATAGAACAACTTGATCCCCAAGTTTAGAAAATGTTATATAGGTTTAAGGAGCCCACAGAAAGGATGACTGCTCATCTGCTCATCATTGCTCAATTGAAGCCATTCTACTCCACTTTTCTGCGGTGATCAAAGTTGCGATAAATTTCGAAGGAAGAGAAGGAAGAAATCAAGATTTTGCTTGAGCGACAAGGGAAGAACTTGGGCAGGAACTAGGAGATTGGTTATATTCTTTTTTATTACGTATTTTCTCAGTTTTTACCATGTTTATTTGTATTTTCTTGTGGATGTTAAAGTACCCATGAGAGGCTAGATTTCCTCTCTAGAGGCTTAGACGTTAAACATGAACTTGTGTTAATTTCTAGTTTGTTTGATTAACTCTTTTTGATGATTGTTTGCTTGTATGTTTTTCTTGTTGATTGATAAGTTCTCGCTAATTGCATAATCTGTGTACTTGATAGAGTATCCCATTTAGGTTTTACAACTTGAATTACTAATGATCAATTGCTTGATGGTACCTTACTATGTACTTGAATCATCTTAGGATGAAAGATTAGCAACACACCATTCTAATCTTTATCCGGAACCACAGGAATTAATGGTTAGGTTAGGGTGAATGACTTAATTGTGAAGCCTAAAACCTAATTGGTAACCTTAGATTAGATTAGACATTGATATATTATTTTGTGTGCATGTAATGTTAAATATCCGTATTAGGATAATGACAGCCCTAAAACTAGAGGAACGTTAACTCATCGCACCAAATTAGTTGTATCAATAATTAGTTGAAATAGGCTAACACACACTTAATCTAGGTAATTAGGGTGAAGTACTTAATCTTGAAATCCGAATTCTCTAGGCATATCATAAGGTTAGAAACCCCATCAAAGCAAACATGAATTTAAAAACCAAATAAATAAAAAATAACCAAGAAATTGTGAGCCAAAAGCTCCTAGACTTGTCCAATTCGAATCACATCCAAATTTTAATTGGTTTGCTACGATCTTTTAATTTTCATTAAAAACGAAACTACGCAAAACCCCCCTTTTACTTTTATTGTTTAGTTTTAAAAGTAGTTTACTTTAGTAAAAATTAGTATTTTCCTACCTCCCTTCGGATCGACACCTACATACCACAATCGATAGGTTGTGCGCTTATAACTAACCTATTTATTGTGTACGAAGGTTTATAATTTTTAAAAGTTAAAAGTGTATGCAACATCGAAATATCCTATACCTAAAATACACAACAACCAACCCAGTTATGAGGTTAATCCAGGGTTGTAGTCAGATTAACTCATCTGGCTCAAGTGCGTCCCCTTTGCAAATTGACTAACCGTGCCCCAGTTCAGAGGGATCGACCGTCCATAGTCGGCCCTCCCGTCGAGCCCTACCCCGGATTGACCAGCCTTCATCTCTTCAGACTGCTCATTGGGGTCAATCTTGTGATCCGGATGAAACCGATAAAACAGTGGATTCGAAATTACAACAGGCAGAGGAAAATTGGGGTGATGTTGATCCTGAGGGTATGAGCGATCAGAGTGACGAGGAAGATATCAAGCTTGTGCTTTGATAGAGGTTTTTCAGAGTCGATCGCGGGTTTCGGATAATGGATCGTGGGTTTGAGCACCCGATTTATGCTTTCAATGCACATTAGAGTTTCAGGAAGCAAATGCGGGTTTGTTTGGAAGGGCAGCAGTATGAGAATGAATTGTCGGAGGGACAAATATATGACTCAAAAGAGCAAATGAAGAGCGCAATTGCCAGGTTTCACATACTTTGCAACAAAGAGATAAGGAATATGCACAATGACACGACTAGAATGAGGTTCAAGTGTAAGGACAGTAGATGTGGCTGGTACATATTCATGAGGGTCACCGGTTACAGTACACAATGGCGTGTCTCCAAGTGCCCAACAAAACATTCTTGTCACGCGGATGCGACAAGAATAGATCATGCACAGTTGTCGGCTAGTATGGTTGCCGATTGCATATCAGCTCATATGAGAAATGATGTTGATTTGAGTATCCAAGCTGTGAGGATCGCTGTTGCTGAAAGATACCAGTCAGATACCGGCATACAATAAACTGTGGCGTGGCTGTGAGTTGGCAATTGCCCGCCAATTTGGTAGTTGGGAGAGGTCATACACTCTTATAGTTCTGTTGTTGGAGACAATAAAGAGAAAAAACCCATGTACTATATTGTTCCTTCTATTTTTACGTCATTGTAACAAAATAAACAATTGAACTTATTTTTTAAAAATTATTGACATAAACATTATTTGAGGTGACCTCATTCCCCTGGTAAACCTGACCATACAAGTATTTTCATAGGGCGGCTTGGGCATTTGGACCGTGCATAGCTGCTTTTCAACACATCAGACTAGTCATCACCGTTGATGCTTGTTTCCTGTTAGGCCGGTACAAAGGTAATTAAATTATTAAATTTACTTTATTTAATTTAGTTGATTTAAATTTTTTGAAATTAATTTGATTGTTTTAATACAGACAAATTGTTGATTGTAACCGGATACTGTTATAATCCGTAAAAATTAGGATAATTAATTAGCTTAATGATTAAGGTTTACAAATAATCAAAATTTAATTTTTAAGCAATAGTGAAAATAAAAGTTAATTCGTCAATTTGACCTAGGGCTGCAAACGAACCGAACCGAATCGAACTTACCTCCAGTTTGAGTTTGGTTTGAATTAATTTTGAACTAGGTTTGGTTTGAATTAATTTCGAACGAACTCAATTTCGAACGAACCCAATTTCGAACTGAATTTTTTACGAACTCAATTTCGAACCTTTACGAACTTTGTTATGACTTACGATTTATGACTTTGACTAGGCCGTAGTGCAAAATTACAGCACTTCAATAAAAACTCAAGTATTCAAAGTACAATTTAAATAAAATCCAAATATCAATAGAAGTACAATTTAAATAAAAACTCAAGCACTCCAAAGTATTCAAAATACAATTTAAATAAAACTCAAATATCAATAGAAGTACAATTTAAATAAAAACTCAAGAACTCCAAAATTAATTATAACCAAACACCACATTCAGTTTGAATGTACGCAACAGGGATTTGGGCGAGAGAGGAGTCTTTGTTGTGAGAGGCCACCAGAGAGAGAGAAGACGTGAGGGAGATTATTTTGGTACTTAGCGGGAGAGGAATTTGGGTGAGCAGTTTTGGCGTAAATTAGCGGGAAGAGAGAAAAAATTGGAGGCAGTGGCGGAAAAAATAGCGGGTTTTAGTTGAATGCAAAGGGAGCGGATTGATGACATGGAAGAGATCTAGACGTTGGTCAGAGGATAGATCTAAGGGTGTGAAATTATAGAGGTGATCGGATTGCAAGATTTGTGGGGTCACTCGCTTAGTTAATATTTTATTTAATATTTTATTAAGTGAGTCTAAAATTGCATTGCAGTGATACAAAATAAAATTATGCAGCAAATAATTTGGAAAAAAAAAATTTCAAACTTTTTACATTTTTTTACTTTTTGCATGTTTTTATTTATTTTTTATTTTTTATCAAATAAATAAGTATTTTTTGCATTTTTTGAATTTTATTTTTACAGCAATACATATAATTTTTTTTTTCTAAATGAATAGCTGATCAATAACAACATTTTTTGCATTTCTTAGACATATAAAAGAAATATTGTACCTTGATAATTTTTTTGATAGCAATACATTTTTTTGCATTTTTTGGCATTTGTTGGCATTTTTTGCATTTATTTTTGGACCGTTCGTTTTATCGCGGGAATTCAACGGTCGATCTGCAACAAAATCATTCCAAATCTGATCTAGAATGATCAAGGAGCAATATTGAACGTAACCAACATAAAAGTTTGGAAGTTTTATTATGTATGAGCTTTGATCCAACACGAAATGTTTATGGCCATACGATGCTTCAATTTTCGATCAACTAGATGGATGGGTAAATCAAAACAAAATTTTATCAAACTTTCATAGAAGATGATAAATGCAGTGCTATTTGATTTCAACGGTCTCGATCGAACCACAGATGATATATTTTCGTGCGCTTTCATTAACTCACAAGGCAAGAGTTTATGTCTCATGAAACATATACTTTTGCTTTCTAAGTTAATGAAGGCACACGTAAACATGTCGTCCATTGACTAATCGGGGCTGTTGAAATCAAAGAGCATTGCATTTATCGTCTTCCATGAAAGTTTGATAAAATTTTGTTTTCATTTACCAATCCATCTAGTTGATCAAAAATTGAAGCATCATATGGCCATAAACATTTCGTGTTGGATCAAAGCTCATACATAATAAAACTTTCGAACTTTTATGTTGGTTACGTTCAATATTGTACCTTGATCATTCTAGATCAGATTTGGAATGATTTTGTTGTAGATCGACCGTTGAATTCCCGCGGTAAAACAAACGGTCTGAAAAAAATGTATTGCTGTCAAAAAAATGATAAACGTACAATATTTATTTTATTATTTTATTATTTATTATTTAATAGTTTCTTAAAGCTGAAATTAATTGAAAAAATTTATCAAATTAATAATAACTTTATCAAAACAAAGAAAAAAACGAGAGAGTTGAGACTGGATTACCCGAAAAACTCAGAATCCTACCATAAAAAACAAAATTTCTGGTATAAGCATGTGAATTTTTTTATTTGAGCTTTGTTGTTGAATTTTTTTTATTTGAGCTTGTAATTGGACCGGGCTTTCTGTTTCAGAAGTCAGAATTCAAAACAATTATGGACTGGACGGCTTATATTTTCATTAGTGAATATAAGTTATCAGCAGAAATTAACGATTCACGTTTGAGTTAATTTCGAACTAAATTTGATTTGCGAACCTATCTCGAACGAACTAGGTCCAGTTTGAGTTTGGTTTGAATTAATTTCGAACTAAGTTTGGTTTGAAATAATTTCGAACAACTCAATTTCGAATCGAATTTTTTCCGAACTTTTTCGAATCAAACTCGAATCGAATTACGAACTACGAATTTTTTGTGCAGCCCTAATTTGACCAATGGACCTAAGTCTAATTATTAAAATTCAATTGTGATTTTGTAAAATTAGAATTAGAATTAAATAAATAAATAATTGTGAGTAAATAACTTAAATTCAAACATTTATTTTCACTCGCTACACGCTGGGCCACACCAGATCGGAATTGAAACCTTGAAAATGGAATTGAACTTTTAATTTTGGATCCGGGCCAATTCCCTCATATATTTCTCTCTCCCTACGGACTCTCTCTCTCTCTCACTCTCCTGGTTCATGTGCTGAGTACAAAATCTCTCTCCCTTGTTCCGTTTACCTCCGTGCTTGCGGTTTTCAGAACCCTAAAAGTTAGGGTTGAGGCCTTTTTGCGATTTCTGTCTCTGTCGCGTGCTTGGTGCTGTTCTGGTGCTTGATCTTACTCGGTTTGGTGTGGTGTTGCTGATTTTGTAATGCCATGACATTTAGGGAATGGACTAATTTAATTACACTATTAAATTAATTAAGAAACCCAAACCAAATTTAATCCATTTGGTTAAGAAGAATATAATTAAATTAAGGGGGAATTTCATGTATATCCCTCAAAAGTTTCAATATTACGTATTTATCCCTCTAAAATCAATAATTACATATTTATCCTTGAAAATTGTACAAACTCACATATTTATCCAATCTAACTCAATAACAAATAAAATATCTCACAAAATAATTATATAATATTTTTTTTATAACTTTGAAATTTATTTTACAATATTAATTAAGAATATGTTGACCATTATATCATTCGTTTATGTCACTTTAGTCTTTCTGAGTTCTCTTCTCTTTAGGACGCCGAACCTCCCCCTTCTCTCCAAACGTGTCAAATCACGGATTTCTCCCGCCTTTTCTTCTCGCCTCCCCTCTCACAGATTTCTGTTGCTCCTCGCTGCTTTAAATTTTTCATTTTCGTTTGGAGAGAGAGGCGAAAATTTTGGTGACTTAGAGAGAAGAGAACTCAGACAGACTAAAAAGACAGAAATGAATGGTATAATGGTCAATATTATTAATTAATATTATAAAATTAATTTTAAAGTTTAAAAAATATTATTTAATTATTTTTGGAGGTATTTTATATGTTATAGAGTTAGATTGGACAAATATGTGAGTTTTTATAATTTTCAAAGATAAATATGTAATTACTGATTTGGAGGGATAAATGTAATATTAAAACTTTTGAGGGATATACATGAAATTCTCCCTTAAATTAATTAAGAAGCCCAAGCAAAAATTAAAAGTATAGCCCACAATTCCAAGCCCAATTCCCTAATTAATTTACTAAACCTAATAACCCCTATTTAAACCCCCCCCCCCCCCCCCTCCCCAGCCGACACACTCCCTCTCACAAGAAAAAAAAAGAAATACTAAACCTTTAGCTACTCACCTTCTTCTGTCGGCCAAAAGATAACCATTTATTTTCAAACTAATTAAATTATTATCTCTTGCTTGAGTAAATTAATAATAAATCCATCCAATAAACAAAGACCTAAGGGACATTTATTCTTCTCTATAGTATTTTGTTTCATTTTTCTTTTTGTTTTGTTTTGTTTTCTTTATTTCTTCTCCACAAAAATAAAATAATAAATCCAAGGCATAAACGATGTATAACATCTATACGGCTTCGTTTGATTCTTGTTCTTTCTTTTTTTTGATCTTTTCATAATCCGATCTATAACCGGAGCAAGACACCTACACAGGTCATGTTACGATGACAACTCCAAAGGGAACCTTAGATGTTCCAATGGTTGAAGTAACAATAACTTTGAATCTTATACAATGATTCTATTAATTCTTTCCCGCAATTCATTTCCCTTTTCAATTAAAAACGATTAGTTTTACAAATATACATAGATAATATTATAATTTTCTTTTTTTCAATTCATTTACTTATTTCAATTAAGTCATATGAATTAAACTCCAGCAAGTATACGAAATTCTATTTTTTTTTTATATTTTAAGGTAGATGACCAAATAAATAAATAACTAGAATATGGTGGATATTACAATATAGTAATTTCCTTTAAAAAAAAATCTACTTTCCATATTTTTCAATTGAAATTTGGATTCTTTCCTTGTTTGTTAATTCGTTTTCTTTACTTAAGCACAGTCTCTAAATCTGTCTAAATCTGTCGTTCAAATTCAAATGTCCAGATATTTTATTCATATAAATAATAAGATTCTTTTCTAGATTGATCATACATTCTAAAGTTTCAGATTTCATTAGATATTTACCTCATTTTATCTTTATTAAATTATTTAAACTTAATTTACGCATTCAATTATATTTGTTCTCTTGTTTCATTACTTGTCTCAACCGAATTTAATATAACTCATTTATTAACAATTCATTAATAGAGTTAGGTCTCCTATATTAAATAAGCCCTATTAAAATATTTAAACCTTATTTATTTTCTTTCGTTCCTGTCTCAACCAAAATTACTATACCATCTTTATTGAACAATTCATTTATAAGATTTAAGCTTTCTAGATTGATTAACTTTTATTTATATAATATGTTGCCAACATAATTAAATTGGTTAGAATATCTAGTGACTAGTTTCTATTAATACTTCGATTTAATTAGTTGATTTTTTTTTTGAATTTTAATGATTCTTTTTCATGAGCCCTTATTTTTCTTCTAAGAATTTTAGTAAGTATTTTTTTTTGATTTAAAAGGCTGTAGCCCATTTCATTTAAGAAAATTAACTTACAACCAGCATATTGTTTGAGAGCCTTATATTCCCAGTAGAAAAAAACCCTAACAGCAAAAAAAAAGACTGATCAAGTATCACAGGGAGATTAAACCCCCACAGCCGCTTAGTCACTACTATAATCCAGAAAGTAACCAAGTATAACAAACGACATGGAAATCTAAGCCACTCATTGGGGTTGTATGAAAACACTAAATTCGGCTGAAGAGTCCAAGCGCTTCTAAGTATCAGCTTCATAAAGGACCATCTGGTTCCCTGCCTCCAGCGTATTGGAGTCGAACTTTGCCCTCAAAAGCTTCATCATCTGAATGCTAGCTGGCCAGAGGAAGTACATCGGTATCAACTGGGAGCCACAAGGTTGTGGAGGCAGCAACCTGCGGTTTCACCCGACCTATCCAATAATGCACAAGTGAGATAATAAGTAATATAATTTGTCTCATGGATTTCCTCTTACCCTTGTCGAAACAAAGTTTGTTTCGATGTTTCCATAAAGTCCCAGCAAACTGTACTAAAAACCAACAAGAAGGATGTTCTATGTGAATTAGGTAATTGATTAGCAAATTGAACAATATCAGCAAATTTGGACCATTGAATGCTAACATTTTGACACCCACCCATAAAGAACCAAATCTGTTTTGTAAAGGGGCAATTCACAAATAAATGACTAACAGTTTCAGATTGGTGACAAAATTGACAAGTATCCTGCCCTGTCCACCCTTTTTTCCTTAAATTGTGGGTTGTTAAAATTTTATTTTTATGAGTGAGCCACATAAAAATTCGAATCTTAATAGGGATAGGGATCCTCCACCAAATCATTGCATTTTTAGATTTAGTACCTCTAAAATTAAGGATTTTATAGAGGGACCTAACTGAAAAATTGTCATTGGATTTCCATCTCCAACTAAGTTTATCCTCTAGATGAGAATATGACAAGTGACTAATAATATCCAAAATCTCTAACCACTCTATATATTGGACAGCATCTAAATTCCTACGGAAATTAAGGCTATAGCCTTGTGAATTGATAACTGTTTGGAGTAAGATGTCAGGATTGGAACAGATATAAACAAGTGAGGGTAGAGAGATGCCATAGGGGCAATTTTGATACCAAATTTCAGTCCAAAACAGAACTGAAGTATGAATTCCTGGTTCATAAGAAACACTGATGCGGCCCAAAGATTGGAGAGCTGAAATACGAGACCAAAATTCAGGAAATTGGAGTACTCTGAGATGTGTATTTATGTAATATCATAGTTTTCCAAGTATTAGTGTAGGTGGGATCTTTGAACTTCCACCACCATTTCATAAGTAACGCTATATTCATTTGTTTGAGGTCTAATATACCTAATCCTCCAAACTCCTTGGCAAAACAAGCTTGTTGCCAATTGATCAATAGAGTTAATCTACCTCCAATAGAAAGCATACTGCCTTTCTAAGTCTGAAGTTTCTTTTCAATTTTATCAATAAGGAAAGTCCATTCAAGGGTTGATAATTTCTGGTTATGCAAATGTAACCCTAAATACTGCATGGGGAATGAAGCTGGATTACATCTAAAAATTTGAGCAAGCTTAGAGACATCAGAAATATTGATAGGGTACATATAAGTTTTGGAATAGTTTACTTTGATGCCCGAGATGGCTTCAAAGGCAATGAGAGCCCACCAAGCATGTTCAACATTGCTTTCATTGGCCTTTAGTAAGTAATTACTGTCGGTTATTTATTTTTCTTCTAAGAATCTTAATAAGTTATTGTTTTCGGTTAGAGTATCTAGTTAGCCTTTCAATTTTAATGATTGCTTATCCTCTTTTAGTTATCTTTTATCACGTAACAGAGACTTTAGAAAATTACAAATACTTTAAATAGTAAACAAAGAACTCTAGAATAATTAATAAGAAGTACTAACTTAAAGGTAATATATATATAGTTTAGGTTCGAACTCCGAAACCATGAAAAATATTCCAAGCGCTGGACGGTGGTTACCGTTGGAGAATTATGACTACAAACGGTTCGAGTCGCTAAATAATGTTTTCAGGTCATATCGTAAGTTACCGATGGCAGCATAATTGAATACACATTTTACAAATGTCTCACATAGTTTGTGCAAAGGAGGGCCAAAACAGAATTTAAGCCAGTTAAGGTCAATAGTTCTCATGTCGTGTGCATAAGGTATTTTTATTTTTAGTTTTTTCTTCATCTATTTTTATTAACTTCATTAAAAAAACTAAAAAATCTCACTTTTATTTATTTTTAATTGTTCGTAGCTTATTAACAAACGGTTCGAGAGGTCCAATACTATGAAGACACTTGGGGGGTTTGGCAACTATAACGAGTTCAAGGTAACCTCCACACAAGAGGTAACCTCCATATTCAGAATAAAATCTCCGCACAAAAAACTAACAGTTCATTTCATAATGCGAATACAAATGCTCAATAACAATATCCAATTGAACAACAAAAATTACATAAATAAATCAGAACTCTAAGGATTTTATCAGAATAAATGGTTTGGGTCAAAAATCTTTTAAACTATAAAGTCTGGTAACGTTTGGTTTCTTAACTTTACAATTTCTAATTTGATAACACTGACAAATACCATAACATGTATCTGTCGTGTTAGGGCTTATATTGTTCTAACTGTCATGACAATTTGTTAACAGAAACAATACATAATCAATACCACAATGCCGTCATTATCGGAAGGATAATCAATGATAAGACAGTTCTAACTATTCTGACAATTGGTTAACAGAAACATTACGAAATCAATATCACAACTGTCATTATCGGAAAGAAAATCATTGATAAGATAGTTACCACAGTTCATTAGTCTTATAGTCACAATTCACATTTATTCAGTATCCCCTACCCAGCCGATACTGGGTTCAATTGGGGCCATTCATCATATGCGCATAAGGGTCCTGAGTAAAGTCTAGTAGCTAGCTAGACTTTACGATATATTAATCCTTTTTCTCCACTATATGGAGGTTCAAGGATTACAGTATTCAATATTCAATCAATTCAGTCACTGTGGTCTCAATCAATCATTTGCAATAAGAATCAATCAATCAATAAACAATATCAACATGACAGTCAACAGACTTACATGTAATTCAGTTTCAATCGTATTGGGCTATGCATATGATGCAACAATTCAATCAATGTAGTCAATCATATATTCAAAATGCACAGCGAGTTACGATTTAATTCCTAGTCATAAATCCGACTAATCCAATAACCCCACACCTGATATCGTAGGGCAACATGTGAAGTCATTTTGTTCAGTCATTTTGTAAATCACAATATATGTTTTTCAGTCATTTTGTTCATTACTTCTGTAAATATTTATCAAACTTCTATTTTAAAATCACAATATATCTATATTCAATTTGTAGGGCCATATGATGCTTATTATCAAATAAATCATCATACATAAAATTGAGCATATTTATAATCATTCTCCAATCTGATAAAAGTACCCATTCCAATTAATGGCATCTTTTAACTAATTATTTGATCATTTTCTTAATTTTTTTATTTCAATTCGGTTGCAGTCCAATATTGAGCGTCCAAATAAACAAGGTTCAGATCCAAGTCCAAGTCCAATCAATCAATAGTTCACGATTCCAAACTCAGGTCCAATCCAATCTTATTGATATATATATATATCATAAGATTGGATTGGACCTGAGTTTGGAATCGTGAACTATTGATTGATTGGACTTGGACTTGGATCTGAACCTTGTTTATTTGGACGCTCAATATTGGACTGCAACCGAATTGAAATAAAAAAAATTAAGAAAATGATCAAATAATTAGTTAAAAGATGCCATTAATTGGAATGGGTACTTTTATCAGATTGGAGAATGATTATAAATATGCTCAATTTTATGTATGATGATTTATTTGATAATAAGCATCATATGGCCCTACAAATTGAATATAGATATATTGTGATTTTAAAATAGAAGTTTGATAAATATTTACAGAAGTAATGAACAAAATGACTGAATAAACATATATTGTGATTTACAAAATGACTGAACAAAATGACTGACATGTTGCCCTACGATATCAGGTGTGGGGTTATTAGATTAGTCTGAGATTTATGGCTAGGAATTAAATCGTAACTCGCTGTGCATTTTGAATATATGATTGACTACATTGATTGAATTGTTGCATCATATGCATAGCCCAATACGATTGAAACTGAATTACATGTAAGTCTGTTGACTGTCATGTTGATATTGTTTATTGATTGATTGATTCTTATTGCAAATGATTGATTGAGACCACAGTGACTGAATTGATTGAATATTGCATATTGTAATCCTTGAACCTCCATATAGTGGAGAAAAAGAATTAATATATCGTAAAATCTAGCTAGCTACTAGACTTTACTCTAGGACCCTTATGCGCATATGGTGAATGGCCCCAATTGAACCCAGTATCGGCTGGGTAGGGGATACTGAATAAATGTGAATTGTGACTATAAGACTAATAAATTGTGGTAACTATCTTATCAATAATTTTCTTTCCGATAATGACAGTATTGTGATATTGATTTCGTAATGTTTTTGTTAACAAATTGTCATGATAGTTAGAACTGTCTTATCATTGATTATCCTTCCGATAATGACGGCATTGTGGTATTGATTATGTATTGTTTCTGTTAACAAATTGTCATGATAGTTAGAACAATATAAGCCCTAACACGACAGATACATGTTATGGTATTTGTCAGTGTTATCAGATTAGAAATTGTAAAGTTAAGAAACCAAACGTTACCAGACTTTATGTTTAAAAGATTTTTGACCCAAACCATTTATTCTGATAAAATCCTTAGAGTTCTGATTTATTTATGTAATTTTTGTTGTTCAATTGGATATTGTTATTGAGCATTTGTATTCGTCATTATGAAATGAACTGTTAGTTTTTTGTGCGGAGATTTTATTCTGAATATGGAGGTTACCTCTTGTGTGGAGGTTACCTCGAACTCGTTATAGTTGCCAAACCCCCCAAGTGTCTTCATAGTATTGGACCTCTCGAACCGTTTGTTAATAAGCTACGAACAATTAAAAAAATAAAAAGTGAGATTTTTTTAGTTTTTTTAATGAAGTTAATAAAAAGATGAAGAAAAAACTAAAAATAAAAATACCTTATGCACACGACATGAGAACTATTGACCTTAACTGGCTTAAATTCTGTTTTGGCCCTCCTTTGCACAAACTGTGAGACATTTGTAAATGTGTATTCAATTATGCTGCCACGGTAACTTACGATATGACCTGAAAACATTATTTAGCGACTCGAAACCGTTTGTAGTCATAATTCTCCAACGGTAACCACCGTCCAGCGCTTGGAATATTTTTCATGGTTTCGGAGTTCGAACCTAAACTATATATATATATTACCTTTAAGTTAGTACTTCTTATTAATTATTCTAGAGTTCTTTGTTTACTATTTAAAGTATTTGTAATTTTCTAAAGTCTCTGTTACGTGATAAAAGATAACTAAAAGAGGATAAGCAATCATTAAAATTAAAGGCTAACTAGATACTCTAACCGAAAACAATAACTTATTAAGATTCTTAGAAGAAAAATAAATAACCGACAGTAATTACTTACTAAAGGCCAATGAAGCAATGTTGAACATGCTTGGTGGGCTCTCATTGCCTTTGAAGCCATCTCGGGCATCAAAGTAAACTATTCCAAAACTTATATGTACCCTATCAATATTTCTGATGTCTCTAAGCTTGCTCAAATTTTTAGATGTAATCCAGCTTCATTCCCCATGCAGTATTTAGGGTTACATTTGCATAACCAGAAATTATCAACCCTTGAATGGACTTTCCTTATTGATAAAATTGAAAAGAAACTTCAGACTTGGAAAGGCAGTATGCTTTCTATTGGAGGTAGATTAACTCTATTGATCAATTGGCAACAAGCTTGTTTTGCCAAGGAGTTTGGAGGATTAGGTATATTAGACCTCAAACAAATGAATATAGCGTTACTTATGAAATGGTGGTGGAAGTTCAAAGATCCCACCTACACTAATACTTGGAAAACTATGATATTACATAAATACACATCTCATAGTACTCCAATTTCTGCATTTTGGTCTCGTATTTAGCTCTCCAATCTTTGGGCCGCATCAGTGTCTCTTATGAACCAGGAATTCATACTTCAGTTCTGTTTTGGACTGAAATTTGGTATCAAAATTGCCCCATGGCATCTCTCTACCCTCACTTGTTTAATATCTGTTCCAATCCTGACATCTTACTCCAAACAGTTATCAATTCACAAGGCCATAGCCTTAATTTCCGTAGGAATTTAGATGTTGTCCAATATATAGAGTGGTTAGAGATTTTGGATATTATTAGTCACTTGTCATATTCTCATCTAGATGATAAACTTAGTTGGAGATGAGAATCCAATGGCAATTTTTCAGTTAGGTCCCTCTATAAAATCCTTAATTTTAGAGGTACTAAACCTAAAATGCAATGATTTGGTGGAGGATCCCTATCCCTATTAAGATTCGAATTTTTATGTGGCTCACTCATAAAAATAAAATTTTAACAACCCACAATTTAAGGAAAAAAGGGTGGACAGGGCAGGATACTTGTCAATTTTGTCACTAATCTGAAACTGTTAGTCATTTATTTGTGAATTGCCCCTTTACAAAACAGATTTGGTTCTTTATGGGTGGGTGTCAAAATGTTAGCATTCAATGGTCCAAATTTGCTGATATTGTTCAATTTGCTAATCAATTACCTAATTCACATAGAACATCCTTCTTGTTGGTTTTTGGTGCAGTTTGCTGAACTTTATGGAAACATCGAAACGAACTTTGCTTCGACAAGGATAAGAGGAAATCCGTGAGACAAATTATATTACTTATTATCTCACTTGTGCATTATTGGACAGGTCGGGTGAAACCGCAGGTTGCTGCCTCCACAACCTTGTGGCTCCCAGTTGATACCAATGTACTTCCTCTGGCCAGCTGGCATCCAGATGATGAATCTTTTGAGGGCAAAGCCGACTCCAATACGATGGAGGCAGGGAACCAGATGGTCCTTTATGAAGCTGACACTTAGAAGCGCTTGGACTCTTCAGCCGAATTTAGTGTTTTCATACAGCCCAATGAGTGGCTTAGATTTCCATTTCGTTTGTTATACTTGGTTACTTTCTGGATTATAGTAGTGACTAAGCGGCTGTGGGGGTTTAATCTCCTGTGATACTTGATCAGTCTTTTTTCTTGCTGTTAGGGTTTTTTCTACTGGGGATATAAGGCTCTCAAACAATATGCAGGTTGTAAGTTAATTTTCTTAAATAAAAGGGCTACAGCTTTTAAATCAAAAAAAAAATACTTACTAAAATTCTTAGAAGAAAAATAAGGGCTCATGAAAAAGAATCATTAAAATTCAAAAAAAATCAACTAATTAAATCGAAGTATTAATAGAAACTAGTCACTAGATATTCTAACCAATTTAATTATGTTGGCAACATATTATATAAAATAAAAGTTAATCAATCTAGAAAGCTTAAATCTTATAAATGAATTGTTCAATAAAGATGGTATAGTAATTTTGGTTGAGACAGGAACGAAAGAAAATAAATAAGGTTTAAATATTTTAATAGGGCTTATTTAATATAGGAGACCTAACTCTATTAATGAATTGTTAATAAATGAGTTATATTAAATTCGGTTGAGACAAGTAATGAAACAAGAGAACAAATATAATAATTGAATGCGTAAATTAAGTTTAAATAATTTAATAAAGATAAAATGAGGTAAATATCTAATGAAATCTGAAACTTTAGAATGTATGATCAATCTAGAAAAGAATCTTATTATTTATATGAATAAAATATCTGGACATTTGAATTTGAACGACAGATTTAGACAGATTTAGAGACTGCTTAAATAAAGAAAACGAATTAACAAACAAGGAAAGAATCCAAATTTCAATTGAAAAATATGGAAAGTAGATTTTTTTTTAAAGGAAATTACTATATTGTAATATCCACCATATTCTAGTTATTTATTTATTTGGTCATCTACCTTAAAATATAAAAAAAAAAAATAGAATTTCGTATACTTGCTGGAGTTTAATTCATATGACTTAATTGAAATAAGTAAATGAATTGAAAAAAAGAAAATTATAATATTATCTATGTATATTTGTAAAACTAATCGTTTTTAATTGAAAAGGGAAATGAATTGCGGGAAAGAATTAATAGATCATTGTATAAGATTCAAAGTTATTGTTGCTTCAACCATTGGACATCTAAGGTTCCCTTTGGAGTTGTCATCGTATCATGACCTGTGTAGGTGTCTTGCTCCGGTTATAGATCGGATTATGAAAAGATCAAAATAAAAGAAAGAACAAGAATCAAACGAAGCCGTATAGATGTTATACATCGTTTATGCCTTGGATTTATTATTTTATTTTTGTGGAGAAGAAATAAAGAAAACAAAACAGAACAAAAAGAAAGATGAAACAAAATACTATAGAGAATAATAAATGTCCCTTAGGTCTTTGTTTATTTGATGGATTTATTATTAATTTACTCAAGTAAGAGATAATAATTTAATTAGTTTGAAAATAAATGGTTATCTTTTGGCCGACAGAAGAAGGTGAGTAGCTAAAGGTTTAGTATATTCTTTTTTTTTTTCTTGTGAGAGGGAGTGTGTCGGCTGGGGAGGGGGGGGGGGGTTTAAATAGGGGTTATTAGGTTTAGTAAATTAATTAGGGAATTGGGCTTGGAATTGTGGGCTAGACTTTTAATTTTTGCTTGGGCTTCTTAATTAATTTAAGGGAGAATTTCATGTATATCCCTCAAAAGTTTTAATATTACATATTTATCCCTCCAAAATCAGTAATTACATATTTATCTTTGAAAATTATAAAACTCACATATTTGTCCAATCTAACTCTATAACATATAAAATACCTCCAAAAATAATTAAATAATATTTTTTTAAACTTTAAAATTAATTTTATAATATTAATTAATAATATATTGACCATTATACCATTCATTTCTGTCTTTTTAGTCTGTCTGAGTTCTCTTCTCTCTAAGTCACCAAAATTTTCGCCTCTCTCTCCAAACGAAAATGAAAAATTTAAAGCAGCGAGAGCAACAGAAATATGTGAGAGGGGAGGCGAGAAGAAAAGGCTGGGAGAAATCCGTGATTTGACACGTTTGGAGAGAGAAGGGGGAGGTTCGGCGTCCTAAAGAGAAGAGAACTCAGAAAGACTAAAGTGACATAAATGATATAATGGTCAACATATTCTTAATTAATATTGTAAAATAAATTTCAAAGTTATAAAAAAATATTATATAATTATTTTTTGAGATATTTTATTTGTTATTGAGTTAGATTGGATAAATATGTGAGTTTGTACAATTTTCAAGATAAATATGTAATTATTGATTTTAGAGGGATAAATACGTAATATTAAACTTTTGAGGGATATACATGAAATTCCCCCTTAATTTAATTATATTCTTCTTAACCAAATGGATTAAATTTGGTTTGGGTTTCTTAATTAATTTAATAGTGTAATTAAATTAGTCCATTCCTAATGTCATGGCATTACAAAATCAGCAACACCACACCAAACCGAGTAAGATCAAGCACCAGAACAGCACCAAGCACGCGACAGAGACAGAAATCGCAAAAGGCCTCAACCCTAACTTTTAGGGTTCTGAAAACCGCAAGCACGGAGGTAAACGGAACAAGGGAGAGAGATTTTGTACTCAGCACATGAACCAGGAGAGTGAGAGAGAGAGAGTCCGTAGGGAGAGAGATAAATATATGAGGGAATTGGCCCGGATCCAAAATTAAAAGTTCAATTCCATTTTCAAGGTTTCAATTCCGATCTGGTGTGGCCCAGCGTGTAGCGAGTGAAAATAAATGTTTGAATTTAAGTTATTTACTCACAATTATTTATTTATTTAATTCTAATTCTAATTTTACAAAATCACAATTGAATTTTAATAATTAGACTTAGGTCCATTGGTCAAATTAGGGCTGCACAAAAAATTCGTAGTTCGTAATTCGATTCGAGTTTGATTCGAAAAAGTTCGGAAAAAATTCGATTCGAAATTGAGTTTGTTCGAAATTATTTCAAACCAAACTTAGTTCGAAATTAATTCAAACCAAACTCAAACTGGACCTAGTTCGTTCGAAATAGGTTCGCAAATCAAATTTAGTTCGAAATTAACTCAAACGTGAATCGTTAATTTCTGCTGATAACTTATATTCACTAATGAAAATATAAGCCGTCCAGTCCATAATTGTTTTGAATTCTGACTTCTGAAACAGAAAGCCCGGTCCAATTACAAGCTCAAATAAAAAAAATTCAACAACAAAGCTCAAATAAAAAAATTCACATGCTTATACCAGAAATTTTGTTTTTTATGGTAGGATTCTGAGTTTTTCGGGTAATCCAGTCTCAACTCTCTCGTTTTTTTCTTTGTTTTGATAAAGTTATTAATTTGATAAATTTGTTCAATTAATTTCAGCTTTAAGAAACTATTAAATTAAATAATAAAATAAATAAAATAAATATTGTACCTTTATCATTTTTTTGACAGCAATACATTTTTTTCAGACCGTTTGTTTTACCGCGGGAATTCAACGGTCGATCTACAACAAAATCATTCCAAATCTGATCTAGAATGATCAAGGTACAATATTGAACGTAACCAACATAAAAGTTCGAAAGTTTTATTATGTATGAGTTTGATCCAACACGAAATGTTTATGGCCATATGATGCTTCAATTTTTGATCAACTAGATGGATTGGTAAATGAAAACAAAATTTTATCAAACTTTCATGGAAGACGATAAATGCAATGCTCTTTGATTTCAACAGCCCCGATTAGTCAATGGACGACATGTTTACGTGTGCCTTCATTAACTTAGAAAGCAAAAGTATATGTTTCATGAGACATAAACTCTTGCCTTTGAGTTAATGAAAGCGCACGAAAATATATCATCTGTGGTTCGATCGGGACCGTTGAAATCAAATAGCACTGCATTTATCATCTTCTATGAAAGTTTGATAAAATTTTGTTTTGATTTACCCATCCATCTAGTTGATCGAAAATTGAAGTATCGTATGGCCATAAACATTTCGTGTTGGATCAAAGCTCATACATAATAAAACTTCCAAACTTTTATGTTGGTTACGTTCAATATTGCTCCTTGATCATTCTAGATCAGATTTGGAATGATTTTGTTGCAGATCGACCGTTGAATTCCCGCGATAAAACAACGGTCCAAAATAAATGCAAAAAATGCCAACAAATGCCAAAAAATGCAAAAAAATGTATTGCTGTCAAAAAAATTATCAAGGTACAATATTTCTTTTATATGTCTAAGAAATGCAAAAAATGTTGTTATTGATCAGCTATTCATTTAGAAAAAAAATTTATATGTTTGCTGTAAAAAAAAATTCAAAAAATGCAAAAAATACTTATTTATTTGATAAAAAATAAAAAATAAAAAAACATGCAAAAAGTAAAAAAATGTAAAAAGTTTGAAATTTTTTTTTTTCCAAATTATTTGCTGCATAATTTTATTTTGTATCACTGCAATGCAATTTTAGACTCACTTAATAAAATATTAAATAAAATATTAACTAAGCGAGTGACCCCACAATCTTGCAATCCGATCACCTCTATAATTTCACACCCTTAGATCTATCCTCTTACCAACGTCTAGATCTCTTCCATGTCATCAATCCGCTCCCTTTGCATTCAACTAATTAACCCGCTATTTTTTCCGCCACTGCCTCCAATTTTTTCTCTCTTCCCGCTAATTTACGCCAAAACTGCTCACCCAAATTCCTCTCCCGCTAAGTACCAAAAATAATCTCCCTCACGTCTTCTCTCTCTCTGGTGGCCTCTCACAACAAAGACTCCTCTCTCGCCCAAATCCCTGTTGCGTACATTCAAACTGAATGTGGTGTTTGGTTATAATTAATTTTGGAGTGCTTGAGTTTTTATTTAAATTGTACTTCTATTGATATTGAGTTTTATTTAAATTGTATTTTGAATACTTTGGAGTGCTTGAGTTTTTATTTAAATTGTACTTCTATTGATATTTGGATTTTATTTAAATTGTACTTTGAATACTTGAGTTTTTATTGAAGTGCTGTAATTTTGCACTATGGCCTAGTCAAAGTCATAAATCGTAAGTCGTAACAAAGTTCGTAAAGGTTCGAAATTGAGTTCGTAAAAATTCGTTCGAAATTGGGTTCGTTCGAAATTGAGTTCGTTCGAAATTAATTCAAACCAAACCTAGTTCGAAAATTAATTCAAACCAAACTCAAACTGGAGGTAAGTTCGATTCGGTTCGGTTCGTTTGCAGCCCTAGGTCAAATTGACGAATTAACTTTTATTTTCACTATTGCTTAAAAATTAAATTTTGATTATTTGTAAACCTTAATCATTAAGCTAATTAATTATCCTAATTTTTACGGATTATAACAGTATCCGGTTACAATCAACAATTTGTCTGTATTAAAACAATCAAATTAATTTCAAAAAATTTAAATCAACTAAATTAAATAAAGTAAATTTAATAATTTAATTACCTTTGTACCGGCCTAACAGGAAACAAGCATCAACGTGATGACTAGTCTGATGTGTTGAAAAGCAGCTATGCACGTCCAAATGCCCAAGCCGCCCTATGAAAATACTTGTATGGTCCAGGTTTACCAGTGGGAATGAGGTCACCTCAAATGTTTATGTCAATAATTTTAAAAAAATAAGTTCAATTGTTTATTTTGTTACAATGACGTAAAAATAGAAGGAACAATATAGTACATGGGTTTTTTCTCTTTATTGTCTCCAACAACAGAACTATAAGAGTGTATGACATCTCCCAACTACCAAATTGGCGGGCAATTGCCAACTCACAGCCACGCCACAATTTATTGTATGCCGGTATCTGACCGTTGTATCTTTCAGCAACAGCGATCCTCACAGCTTGGATACTCAAATCAACATCATTTCTCATATGAGCTGATATGCAATCGGCAACCATACTAGCCGACAACTGTGCATGATCTATTCTTGTCGCATCCGCGTGACAAGAATGTTTTGTTGAGCACTTGGAGACACGCCATTGTGTACTGTAACCGGTGACCCTCATGAATATGTACCAACCACATATACTGTCCTTACACTTGAACCTCATTCTAGTCGTGTCACTGTGCATATTCCTTATCTCTTTGTTGCAAAGTATGTGAAACCTGGCAATTGCGCTCTTCATTTGCTCTTTTGAGTCATATATTTGTCCCTCTGACAATTCATTCTCATACTCTGCTGCCCTTCCAAACAAACCCGCATTTGCTTCCTGAAACTCTAATGTGCATTGAAAGCAGAAATCGGGTGCTCAAACCCACGATCCATTATCCGAAACCCGCGATCGACTCTGAAAAACCTCTATCAAAGCACAGGCTTGGTATCTTCCTCTTCACTCTGATCGCTCATACCCTCAGGATCAACATCACCCCAATTTTCCTCTGCATGTTGTAATTTCGAATCCACTGTTTTATCGGTTTCATCCGGATCACAAGATTGACCCCAATGAGCAGTCTGAAGAGATGAAGGCTGGTCAATCCGGGGTAGGGCTCGACGGGAGGGCCGACTACTGGACGGTCGATCCCTCTGAAACTGGGGGGCACGTGTACGTCATTTGCACAAGGGGACGCACTTGAGCCAGATGAGTTAATCTGACTACAACCCTGGATTAACCTCATAACTGGGTTGGTTGTTGTGTATTTTAGGTATAGGATATTTCGATGTTGCATACACTTTTAACTTTTAAAAATTATAAACCTTCGTACACAATAAATAGGTTAGTTATAAGCGCACAACCTATCGATTGTGGTATGTAGGTGTCGATCCGAAGGGAGGTAGGAAAATACTAATTTTTGACTAAAAGTTAAACTATTTTAAAACTAACAATAAAAGTAAAAGGGGGGGTTTTTGCGTAGTTTCGTTTTTAATGAAAATTAAAAGATCGTAGCAAACCAATTAAATATTGGGATGTGATTCGAATTGGACAAGTCTAGGAGCTTTTGGCTCACAATTCTTGGTTATTTTTTATTTATTTGGTTTTTAAATTCATGTTTGCTTTGATGGGGTTTCTAACCTTATGATATGCCTAGAGAATTCGGATTTCAAGATTAAGTACTTCACC
This sequence comes from Carex kokanica, assembly GCA_025461125.1. Lineage (NCBI taxonomy): Eukaryota > Viridiplantae > Streptophyta > Magnoliopsida > Poales > Cyperaceae > Carex > Carex kokanica. The sequence goes on along the minus strand of JAJGRX010001386.1, from coordinate 21,391 downwards.
CTAATTACCTAGATCAAGTGTGTGTTAGCCTATTTCAACTAATTATTGATACAACTAATTTGGTGCGATGAGTTAACGTTCCTCTAGTTTTAGGGCTGTCATTATCCTAATACGGATATTTAACATTACATGCACACAAAATATATCAATGTCTAATCTAATCTAAGGTTACCAATTAGGTTTTAGGCTTCACAATTAAGTCATTCACCCTAACCTAACCATTAATTCCTGTGGTTTCGGATAAAGATTAGAATGGTGTGTTGCTAATCTTTCATCCTAAGATAATTCAAGTACATAGTAAGGTACCATCAAGCAATTGATCATTAGTAATTCAAGTTGTAAAACCTAAATGGGATACTCTATCAAGTACACAGATTATGCAATTAGCGAGAACTTATCAATCAACAAGAAAAACATACAAGCAAACAATCATCAAAAAGAGTTAATCAAACAAACTAGAAATTAACACAAGTTCATGTTTAACGTCTAACTAGAGGGAAATCTAGCCTCTCATGGGTACTTTAACATCCACAAGAAAATACAAAATAAACATGGTAAAAACTGAGAAAATACGTAATAAACAAAGAATATAACCAATCTCCTAGTTCATGCCCAAGTTCTTCCCTTGTCGCTCAAGCAAAACCTTGATTTCTTTCTTTTCTTCCTTCGAAATTTATCGCAACTTTGATCACCACAGAAAAGTCGAGTAGAATGGCTTCAATTGAGCAATGATGAGCAGTCATCCTTTCTCTTGTGGGCTCCTTAAACCTTATATAACATTTTCTAAACTTGGGGATCAAGTTGTTCTATTTTCGGCGCCCACTAAGCCCACTAACTTAGTCATTCTCTTTTTGGCGCCCACTCAGCCCACTAACTTCCATATTTAGCATTTTTTCAAGTTGGTGCGACCTATCGTGTGAGCTCATGCGAGCCGCCTAAAATTAGAAGGCAGTGGAAATTGTCAATCGTTGGCAACGATTACGCTCTATTTGCTCATCGATTTTTTAGTGAATCTTGGAGCAAGTAGTCTGTCACTAATCATTACAACGATTATCAATCATTGGTAACGATTACTCTTTGTTTCAACATCGAATTTATAGTGGCAGTTTGGAACAAGTGGTCTACCCTTAATCGTTACCAATGGCCGTGGGTCTAAAACAAAAAAAAAAATAAAAATAAAAATAGAGTATCGGCCAGAAAATGACCGGTGAGACATTTTTATTAATTCCCAACGAATCTAAACATATTTATTAATTTCTAATTATCTTTGGATATTAATAAAAATCCCGGCGACTTGCGACGCAGAAATACCAAGAAAATAAACGAGTCCTTGATGCTGTTCATTTCTAAGAAATGCACGAATTTTGATGTAGAACGTATCTGTTTTGTTTGCACCGATCATGTCTCGCTCAGGAGGTGATACCGGTTCTTATTATGATAACATGAGCATATCTCACTGGAGCATTTACAATACAATTTCCAGCAAAATACTTGTCTTGTTGCAAAATACTCAAATGCAAAATCACAGAGAAATAATGAAATACACTAAAGAAGATGGCGAACTATTACCACATTAGCATTCATTAACAATTAACAATATGAAATTACCAAACTAATCTGACAGTAATATCTACCACACTATCCAGAACCATTCTATCTCGCTTTTCAATTCAATACCTACTGATGAACAAGCTAAATAAATGGTAAAAGCTATAAGAAAAACGAAACACAAATAGTAAAAAAGGTTGGTGATTGGAAGCTGCAAAATTGTTTTGCAACTCCCTTGCTAAATATAGTCAAAAATCACCACCAACCACCCCTTCATATTTTCTCTTTAGCAATGTCCCCCTTTAGGTTCCTGTTAATTGCAATTCAGCCCATCACACAACTCCAAAACGGGTCCATCATACTTGCTAATAAACGGGTTGACCCGGACCCACAACAATGAACAAATTGAAGCCAGAAGAATTGACCAGACCACAACAATTGTCGGCACTCTATCCTGCTTTCCCATACACCCTTTCAAAAACGGGTACAGATGCAAAATTACCCAAACTGCAAAAAATAGTCTCCCAAAAAGCGGGCCCCATGATTCGTACCCATTTGCCATCGCATTTGAAACTCCTGATATAATCCCAATGAAGTTCAAAATTAAAAGAGTCATGGGGGGAATAAGCAGAGTAGTCCACTTAAAAGTGTATAATTCTGAGAAATCCTCATCATCGCCTCCTTTTGAGGTGACAGTGAAATTTGTATCTATCCCGGCTAATACCTTTAGAAGGCCTTGGAAGAGTGCAAATAGGTGAGAGGAAGCACCACCTATGACCCAGAATTGCTCGTTTCGCCACCAATCGTCTACTCCCACATGCCCCCACCGCATTTCAAGAATACTAGTTGCTGCTATTGAGACGAATAGTGCCATAAATAGTATACTTGCATATATATCAATCTGCACAAGAGCAAAAGAACATGGCATTTTTATTTTGAGTGTTATAAGCACCTGAATCATCATGAGATCTAAGAGTCCGGCTATGCTACTTAATAAGCATATCAGGGCATATGTCCATTTTCAAGCTTCAAATGACAAATCCAAGCAGTTCAACATGATCTTCGTATTAAAATGTGCTTGGAACCAAAATTTCATTATTTGGAAAAAAAAAATTAGAATTTTTTAAATTGAAGATTTTTCTAAAAAAATAATGCATCAAGATTAACTAAACAATCTTCATCTTTTAACCGCTTGACTTGTTATTAAATAAATTCAAAAATTTAAAGATTTATATGTAAACAAGCTCTCACGAAGGAGATCAGTTTAAACGGTTTGGATTTGTCATTTGGACTTTAAAAATGGATATATGACTTAGTAAGCATATGTCATAATATGCTTATAAGTTATAAATGATATTACCATGTCATGGATTATAAGAAAGAAAGAAAGTTGAAGATAGCTAAATGATACCTCAGGTACAATAAACTTGCCAGTAAGGAGACACACAGCAGGCAATGTACAGTACACAATAAGAGGAAAAGATGTCAATGGATAGATGACCGAATTAATATAGGAGAAGCGCTCAAGCCACTTGAGGCCACCTCTATAGCCATACCAGATGGGGCAGTGCTTGCTGAGAAAAATCTCAACTGAACCGAGGGCCCACCTCAGCACCTGGTGGAGACGATCGGAGAGGTTTATCGGTGCAGATCCTTTGAAAGCAGGTCTCTTTGGCATGCAATACACAGATCGCCAGCCGTGACAGTGCATTTTGAACCCGGTAAGGATGTCCTCTGTTACCGACCCGTAAATCCATCCAACCTGGAAAGGAAAACTGTGAGAACGGAAAAATCATGGGCCAAGTTCCACCTCAAGATATTTCCAGTGTTCTCAGCTAAAACCATATTGTTATCAAAAGACGATAACATTTACGAGGGTTCAAATGCGCCTCCATTTTGTGTGCCAACATCATGCCTCAATTTTTAAACATTAATAACTTCAAATTTAAAACTCAGATAACAAATAAAACTGTTAGATTTGATCTATTTCACTTTCCCTATGCATATATAAAAGATCACGACATTTCGACTTTGTTTCGATCGGTATCAATAGCTTGCAAAAATATATTGATATGGATAAATTCTGGACGTTGAATTTTCAACTTAGTGATTCTTATAAAAACAAAACCGAAAAGTGATAATTTTTTATATGCGTGTAGAGAAAATAATATAGATCACATCTAAAGTTTTATTTTGACATATAAGTTTAAAAATATATATTAGAAAATTAAAAAGTGGAGGCATGATGGAGGCACAAAAAATGGAGCCATTTGAATCCTCCTCAATATTTACATGGACCTGTCATAAATTCAATTTTTCTGGAAGGAAAAAAAAACAAAATAGTAAGTTTACACTCATGACTCAAATAATCATGGGAAGAATTTATCATGAAATGCATTGAATGCTCCACATAAAACCAATTGAAAGGTCTTCCATGATATCAAAGAGAAAACAAGGCTCACAAGTATAAACCCAAACTAGTTGAAAAACTGACCTCTTTGCCCCATTCGGTTTTGTCCTCATAGCCACATCTAATGACATGGAGACACTCTGAAAGATCAACAGAGGCAACGACCCCTCCATTTTCTTTCAAGGTTGAGGCCACAAAAACTGGAGATTGGCCAAATTTCTTCTCCAGCTTTTCACGAGGTACTAATGGCTCAGTTTCCATTCCCACCCCTGAAAATTAAGCAAGAGAAAAGGGTTGTCTTATGATATCACTTGGCAAAAATTAATGTAATCCAATTAAGAAGTAACCAGAATATCTTTCAAGTATACTAAAAGTTATTAAAAAACTAATTGAAGATTTCCAAAAATAATCTAGAATACAAAATGGAAAAATATAAGAACCTGACCAGGAATTTCCTCTATTATATCCTCAAGTGCATGAATTTGACTAGAATCTCTATGCTTGGATTTATCTTTGTTCCCCCTACTCTGCTTCTTCTTATTCTTGGCCGTTTTCCCCTTCCTTTTCGATCCAAAACAGAGGCAGCACCATTTCGGCCAGCAGTTGCATGTTTTACTAGGTGGCTTGGCCTTTGCTGGAGCATCAAACCCATACAGTGCTTGTCTTCTGAAAACACACCCGGTACCGACATATATTGGCCCTTGTATTCCATCTAGCCCCTTCATATTTATCTGTTCCAAAAAAAAATAGAAAATTTGATACGGGTTTTCTTTTCCCCTTCATCTTCAATCAGGGATTCTTCAAGTTTCTTAGCTTTCTTGGTGTTAAATTGCAATCAGAGCTTAATCAAGCCTTAGTTAAATAAATAGACTTTTCCCCTTATTCTTCGTTAGATTGATGTAGAATTGTACTCTGAATGCAAATAGTGAATTAAAATGAAAATGAATAGTGAAATAGCATATACATACATCGAAGAACACAACATTACGATTAGAGTAACGGTCGTGGCGATCAATGCCATCAAATCTCTGGGGAAATTGGACATAGCATATTTTCTTGCCACTTATTGGATCCATCAGGAAACACATTGCCTCTCTTAAAGCATTGCTATTGTTTATGTAATGGTCACAATCCACATTTAATATATAAGGCGCATTTGACATCACTGCTGACACCCGTACCTAAATTTTGCAACAACAAACTAGTTAATAAGAGCTACGAGAGAAGAACAACAGTTGCTTTATGCATTGTTATAGTTTTCAGTTAAGAAAGTTTGAAATGTAATGCCCCAGAAGACACAATGAGAAAGACATGAAATCAAAATAAGAAAGAAAGAAAGAAAGAGCATATTTACCAAAGAATTCATGGCACCGGCTTTTTTGTGGTGATCATAACCTTGCTTCTTTTCACGGGAAACATAAATCAGCTTTGGCAGAGGATTTCCAGCATCGTCTATATCACTCGTACCTAAAAATACCTACAATGCCGACAAAAAGTGTCAAGTCTCTCTTGCTCTGTATTTGTGTGCATCCAAGGAGGGGTATGTTTACATGGGAATATAAGTGCACAAAAAGGGGGTAAATGAAGACCTGTATCATGGCAGGATGATCTCGGACATTATTTCCTGGCCATGGAGAACCATTCTGCAAGTACCATCCTTCTTCTGGAACCTTTTGTGATGTCTCAACCAAAGCATTTATCCTCACCTTAAATTCCTCATACTCTCTCTGCCAAAAAAAACAATAAATAATGCAACATGTGAACAAAAAATAATAATAAAAAAAATAAGGGTGATGAAATTTGCAACTCTAATCCAACCTTCATTGCACGCCTTTCTCGCACAAATTCTGGGTGCACCTTATCCTTCAAGTAGTCAACCTTTTGCGAAAAGTACCACTCAGGGGCACGTGGCTCAATGCTGTACTTCTTGCAAAATGGGACCCACTTCTTGGCAAACAGTGATGTCTCAGATACTGCTTCAAAGGTCAACATTGCTGCCCCGTCATCTGATACATAGCACGAGACCTTTTCAACTGGGTAATCAACGGCTAGGATTGAAAGCACAGTATTTGCAGTTATTAAAGGTGGTTCTTTCGTGGGATCCACTGTGCTGACAAATACGTCTATGTCTGCCAGCTCAGATGGCTTCCCTTCTCTTTCGTACCTGCATCAAAATTCATGCGACATTCAAATTCAGATGCTACTACTTGTACTTTAAAGCAAGAACAATGTCTGGGAATTTAAAGCTTGGTGACCTCATTCATGATTATTACAATGTGTCATTTTTTAATATTGTTTTGGATGGCTATTCTCTAGTCTGCACTTCAAAAGGTAACATACACTAGCAATAATGGTAAACAAGTATATAGAATATATCTTAATTCTCACTTCACCCATTAATTGAGCATAAAGCAGAAGAAAATCAATCAGCTCTTATTAAAAAAGAAGCCTTCAGCAATATATTCCATGCAGCGCAATCAAAATATACAAGTTTAGATTCCTTTTAGTGAATTTTAGAATAGAGAAAACAAGCCATCAATTAATTACCTAAGAGTGAGGCGATCCAGATATGTTTCTCTCTCTACTGGGCACCATTTGGGGAACTGATCCAGAATCCATGAAACGGCAAACCACACTTCGCAAATGACCGAGGTGAGCCACAACCCAAAAGCATCCTTTACTGGGTTTAGAATCCGATAATGGAAGAACAACCCGAGAATCACAAGCCTCAGCAGGATCACAATCCGGTATGGGTTGATCTTGCTCGATGGAATAGGTATTTTCCTTGATAACGGCTGACGACTTTCGTCATTCCTGTTTCCATTAGACGAATTTGAAAGGACATAATGGAAAATGGACAACAAAAACATTCAATGCCAGTACTGCTTCAATTTGTTCATATAATAGTAGCTCATATATTGGCAGTTTTGTCTTGCCAAGTGCCATAATTGAGAGGTGTTATAAAATATATATCTGCTTTCAGGGGTGTTATAAATATAGTTAAAATGCAAGAAAAATGCTTACATTGGCAAATTGGGGTTTTCTACGTCACCGTCATCAAAGTGGCCCCCACCATCAGCAGAGCTCTGGAATCTAACAAGGTCCTTTTGTCTCCACTCTTCCTTCTTATCCTTCCATGCAACTGTTCCGTATCCATACAATGCCACGTCTTTATTTGGGTTTATTTGCCTTGATTTGTGATCTGCACATACAAAATATGTCATGAACATCACTTGCAATTCAAATTTTGGTAACATAATAATCATCTATACCAAGACCCAGCTTTTCATTTTATTTAGTTTAGTTATTAATCTTTTTTTCATCAGGAGGTACTATTTTTTGTAACAATCAAAATATTCTAAATTCATACCCTCCAAAAACTTACATTGGATAGGAGAGACGAGCTGTCCTCCAAAACCAATATTTGGTGAAAGTATTAAAGCATGGCTATCTGGAGATATTCCACCAACCTGCAAATGGAGGCACAAAGAGAAAAACAATTTAATACTGACACGTACCAGCTATATATTAGTCATATGCTAAGAGGTTACCAGCAATTGCATTTCTTTGGGTTGCTAATTGGATTTCTGTGTGTATATTTCTTTAATTATTCATTCTTTTTACTTATACATACCAGATAGTTGTAAAAGATGGCCATTAATCATGCAAAACAATTGAATGAATAAAACAATGTGGAATATTACCTGGGATCAGACCTAAACTACACAATCCAGTACAGAAATCTCCAGCACTCCTCAAAGATGAAAAACAAAAACAAAAAAAAAACTAAACTAAAAATAATGTATATTGGTTCACATATCAAGTGAAAATTGTTTTCTTTACAATACCAGCTGGTGCCATACTCCCCGGTTAGTCAATTCATGACTTCAAATCCGCTCCCACAATGTACGGCACAGCATGTAGGCCATCTGATCAAAGTCAAATGCCCCCCCCCCCACCCCCCACCCCAAAAATAAAAGCAGCAGAGTGGAGGGGCTAATCCATTCAAATCACTTCAAAAGTTAGTTAAGTTTTCTTGAGTACCTCTTCACCATATGTCAGAAGTGGTACGCTAGATTTCTCGTGATATAAATCATCAGGAGAAGCCCATATGCTAGAGCTTTGGCCGAGACTGGACAGGCTTTGAAGCCGATTATGAGGTAAATAAAAATTATTAGACCCATTAATTCCACCAAAATTTAGTTCATCAAGAATGTCGTCCGAACCCTCTTCTTCCGCGTCACCTTCAACTCTAGGGCTTCCTAAATTTTAAATTGTATTTTAACAAAAATTAGAGCGCGTACACATGATCTTACTCATGTCATTAAAATATCTACATGAAGCCTCATGGAAGAGTCAATTACTGACTAGAAATATTTGGGGTTGTGATTCAATTTTCCCATAGTAACTAAAATGATCTGTGCAGAAAATGGCACGTCTTTGACTACAAAACAATGTTTTATGGCCATATCATATATGAACATAAAATTATCCAGTTCTACAAGAAAACAGTTATAATCTTTATCCATATCTACTCTTACCCAAATCTATCTTTTCCCCCATTATTTTTAATTATATTCTTCCTTTTCCCGTTTTATTGTAATTTGCCTGAATTAAAGATTTCATCCAAAGAATATGTTTGCAGAGCAGCAACTGAACTATCAAAAAGAAGTCAAATTAGAGTTTAAAACCTCTGTGACGCTTATATCTAGTCTTGCACTGGGGACAAGCTTGGGTGCCTTCTCTTCTTTCATACTCGTAGCATGTGCGGCACACAGGAAAGGCACATTCATTACATGCCACAAAAAATCCCTCTTCTTCCCAATATTCAATGTCATCCCCACAGATTTGACAAATTTGCTCTGACTGCTGCTGAATGGATCTAGCCTGCATGTAGAACAGTAGCAGATGAATTTAATAGTGACTTAAAGATGTTGATTTGTGTATCAAAGTGGATATTACATCAACATAGTCACAATAAGTACTCCAGTAAGCATTAATTCCTAAATTTTATCCTTCAATTTGTTAATAAAATAGAGAATCACAAGGAGATTCACCATTGTTATAAAATGGAGAGGTGTGAAAATGGGTATTTTTATTATTAGTACTGCCACCCATAGAATGTGCAAGGAACATTTCTTTAAAAAAGACATAATTAGATAGGGTCGAATCAAAAGGTGATATTTCTTCAAGAATTTTCACTAAATTTAAACATCTTTCTATAGTTGGGTAATTGGGTTGTGGGGAGGAAGGGAATACGGTAGATGACGAAATAAATTATTTATTCAACTAGTAAAATTAAACTAAATGCAGGGAAATGATTAGAAAATTAGTGAGGTCGATTTGATAAATTTTTATTTGCTAAAAAGTCACACGTGCTTTGACCAGTTTAATTGTAGTATAGCAGTAAAATTAAATTGTAGGTCACTAAATCTCCAAATTTACCAAACTAAAACCGTTTTGACTGAAAGAAAACCCAGAAAGAGAAGGGAGGGAGGGAGGGAGAGATTAATCCTAGAAGATTGTAGAAGAAATACCCCAAAAAGAAACTGTCAGATTGTTTCAAATTGTAGAAAATAGCTACATCTACATTCAATACCAAACAACCACAACATGAAAATAAAAGCAAGGGAAATATTCTAGTGCATGCTAGTGAACTATCTCACCTTGATTGAATCATCAGCATTGAGCACTAAAAATTGGTTTTTGTCCCTGCGACAAAATATCCACTGGTAGACTCCATCAGTACTTGAAGAACTACCAAAAACAACCACCAAAGCCCCAAATTATCTCCAAATCCAACTTCAGTCGGAAAATGCAGGAAACGATAGCGATTCGTCTTCAGTTGGTTTAAAATCGCTCAAAATTTACAAAACCACCATGAAGCGAGCAAATGCACGAAAAGAGAGCGATTCCTTTTCCCGCTCGGAAAGAGAGTGGAAACGAAACTGTTTTTTTTTTCCCTTCTACCTTACGAAGAGTAGAGTTTATCTCTTACGCTACGCACAAAGCTTCTGTTGCAAAGAGAGAGAAAGAGAGAAAGCGGAGGAGACGAAGAGAGAAAGGTGGCGCTGGCGCATGAAATAAGGCGAGACTTCTCTCCTAGGCGACGCGGTAAAGGACACATCACACTGTGTGAAAAAGTTCGGAGCCGATTCTGTATAAACCCCTTCAAAATATTAAAATTTAAAATACTGTATATTATGGCTGTCCATGTCCCTTCAAAATCTCCGAGTTTTTATCTGGTCCATCACGCAGACGTGTGTTTTTTTTTTCATGCGATGGTAAAAGTATGATTATACGAGAATTTTTTTATAAAAAGTAATCATGTTGTTTTCATAAAATTCTTATTTTTAAATATGGTTTATAAAAAAAATTCATTATACGAGAAGGGTATCCTGGGATTTTTCACCACACATGCTTTTAAAAAGGAACAGTTAGTCTCCTGTATAATTCATACATAGCAAAAACTATTGACAAAAAAAGAAAATAATGAAATTACTTAAGCTGCAAATTATATTTCTACATAGAAAAGGTTAACTAATATTTGATAATTTTTCGAAGATTATAAATGTCAGATATATTATATTACTTGCTTATTTGAATATAAAAAAGATGTTATCATGTTAAAATCCTAAACATTGTACTTATTTAATGAAAAAGATATGCTTATATAATGTGATGTCTTTTTTTCTATTTAAGTTTTTAACACTTCTATTATTCAAGTAAGTGAAACAGCACAAACCTTCCTACAAGATACGATAAAATTGTTGGTCCCCAAGGCACCTAAAGGGGAGTGAATATGGGACTTTTCTAAATTTTAAATCTAAGTGCTTTTTACTAACGTGTGTGTATATTATTCTTGGCGTAAAATAAATAGAAAACTTAAGAGACACTTGACACGAGAGTTATTTACATATTTCGGCACTAACACCTACGTCTCCGGGGCTCGCGACCTTCGAGATGACGTGCCTTTTTTATCCAATGAGAAAGGAGTACAAAGTGGAACCGATGAGCCCTTACAAGGCTTGGAAAGTCACACGGCCCAAGCACGGAAATGGCTCACGAGCACTAAAGGCTCAAATGTATGAAACAAACAAGATGATCACACACGGATCACTCTACTTCTTACACAAGATCGATTGTGGTGGAGTATGCTTGAGATTATTGTATGAATATTGAAGTTGTGTGCACAAGCAACAATGGCTTTTTCTATATCTGAAAAGAATTTGAAATATTACAGTTGAGGCGGCTAGAGTGATAATCCAAACCTAGATTTTGCTTCTATTTATAGAGAGAAATAAAATAAGGTAACTGGCATTAACCGTTGCAACGGTTAGCCCCAGTTAGCAGGTTTGGCTGCGCTGGGATACCCTAACGCTTATAAACGTTGCAACGGTTGCATAACGGATGTCTCTGGAAGTTTTGGGGTCCAAACTTGATTTATTCCATAGCAACGGTTATTTGAGCGTTGCAATTAATTAAATCGATTTGGCTGTGTTCTGAGGTATTGAATTAAACCGTTATAACACTTCATTAATCCGTTGCAACAGTTAGCCCAAATTAGCACATTCTCAAGCATACTTAACCAATTTTACAGATGTCTAAACCTAATCTTGAGGTGATGCTTCTAAGTCCAGTGCTTGGTTCTTCGTGACTCATCCTTGATAAGTATAGCAATTGATCATGCATCATTGATGCATATGTGGCAATTTATATCGTCATGAACCTGCACAATATCTCAAGACAAAAAACTATAAAATTCAACAAATATGTTTTGCAAATCTAGTCAAATAGACAAGTAGATTATTGCACAATCCAACAAAAATCATTTCATAATAGTAGAATATATGCAAGTCCTTTTGATCTGATAAACTTTTTCTCCCAATTGTATCTATTTTTACGGACTCCCTCGAGATTAAAAATACATATCTGAGTTTATGTGTATAGATAATTCATAAAAGAATGTAGCATAATCTACAACTTGTACAATCTGTATAAATAATTCATAAAAGAATTTAGCATAATTTACAACTCGTACAACGTTAAACTATTTTTTTATATCATATGAAATCAACAGTAGGAACAGTCATCTTATTAATTTATCGATTATTTAATTTCCTTCAGAGATTGCAATACTGAAAAATTTAAAATAAGAAAAAAAAAACTGTAAAAAAATTTGGTTGGGAGAAGGGATCTATATGCTAAAACAACAATTTGGTGGGGTGTATTTAAAAGAAAGGGGAATTTCATGTATACCCCTCAAAAACTTCAAAATTACGTATTTCCTCCTCTAAACTTTAAAATTACGTATTTTCCCTCTAAACTTCAAAAATGACAAATTTACCCATTTTGTTGTCTTTTATATTAAAACTCATTCTAAAATTTTAAAATACTCATTTCTCTTTATTAAAAGTATACAAAAGCCCATCAGACTCAAATTTGAATCTGAAGGGTTCCTCCACCGTCCGACGGCAAATGAACCGTTGGAGATCTAAAAGCAGTTCGGACGGTAGATTAACCGTTTAGATTAAAATTTGAGTATGATGAGCTTTTTATGTTTTTAATAAAGGGTAAAATGGGTATTTTATAAATTTAGAATAAGATTAATAAAAAAAGACAATAAAATAGGTAAATTTGTGAGTATTTGAAGTTTAGAGGGGAAAATACGTAATTTTGAAGTTTTTGAGGGGTATACGTGAAATTCCCCCTAAAATGAATGTATCAATAGAGGAAAGCAGAAGGGAGTAGGCTGCGTTCCAGCTCAAGTACAGCCGTACAGGGCATGAGTTAACGTTATTTCTTCCCTCGTTTTCCTTTTTTTCTTCGTTTTTTTTTTATTTATATGGCGTTAAAATTCTCCAAAGTAACTTAAAATTTCAAATTAAAATTGACGGAGTTGTTTAATATTTATGTGAATTTTGATCGGGCAATTTATATCCAAACTAAAGCTTTAACTCGGTTGCTATTTAGGTGAAATGAGAATTCATTTATCAAGTCAAAATAACTTACACTGTAAAAGTATGATTTTGCACTTTGCAGTGTAATCATAAAGGCTGATGATGATGAAATTATTAGACAGCTTGGTTTGATCTGTAATGATTGAAAAGAGGTCTGAAATATACTAATTTTTTAATCAAAATTCGTACCATTTAAATTTCATTTTGCTGAAGAGTTGTTGAAAAATTCCAAACTTTGATCTTATATGCATGACAAATATAATAATAATATATAAAAAAAAATTAACAATTTAACATCCTCGTTGATTACTATCTCTGTTCTAGGTGCATTCAAAAAGGCTGAGAATTTGTTAATTTGTTAATTTATTTTTCTCGCTTCTTTCTTAAATCCACTAGATCACTAGATTTGTCAGATTGTCATCGCCAACTGATCTTACAAAAATAAAAAAATGTGCTGAGCAAAAATACAATTCATGTATTACTTTTCATTAATATGTTTGTCACTTTCTTACATTATTTTTAATTTCGGATGATTCTATTCCAGAGTGTATCCCAATTTAATTCCACATCTTACTTTAGTGTGAATTCAGTGCTTAAAATTTAAAATCGAGAGATGTAAGAATAATCCCTTTAATTTAGAAAAGGTATTTTTGACAGCTACTTTTATTTATTTAAACCTGACAGTATCTGTCAAGGCATTTAAAAAAAAAAAAAAAAAGACAACTGAGTTAATTCTATATATGGATCTAAAGACGAGGAAAATTTCGTATATCCGGCATCGCGAGCATTGACGCATGCGTATTTTCTAAGGTTCTAAATAGCGTTTATAGCGTCATAGCGGGAAGGTTACAAAAAAAGCTATAGCTAATAGCGTCGCTATAGTGGAAGCTATGCTACATAGCATTTTTTTTACATTTCGTATATTCAATATTTGTACTAACTATCAACATTATCTAAAGTCTCATAGAACAATAAATAACACCAAATTTATTAAGGAATTATAATATTAATGTTGAACCAGTACAGAGTCTAAATTGTTATTCAAAATATCCATAATAATATCATAAACTATCGATATTTTATGTTCAAAATAACTTAAGCATCATTGCATAATCTATATTTTTATTCAAATTTCAAAATAATCTAAGCATCATGGCATACATTATTTATATTTTTCTATTAAAAATATTCCAACTACCATATAGTAAGTATCATTTTGTTACTCCATATTCAAATCAGTAATTCTATAGATTCGTCAGAGTCAGAGTCAGACACATCATTATCTGAGTCAATGTCAACAAGCAACTCAATGTCATCATCTCCCGATGAGGATGTGACAAAAATAATTTACCCAATACGTGGATATATCTCTCTTTTTGATAATTAAAAGTTTAATATAGAGCATAATACGTAAATTGCAAAAAAAAAAAAATCCATGTTGCATAGTGTGCGTTATTTGCACTACACACTATGCGCTATAGCGGTCGTAGCTCAAATAGCGCATTTTTTATGTCATTGCTTAGCGTTTAGGGTCCAAAAACGCTACAGCGCCGCTATTTAAAACACTGGTATTTTCGCAAGCTTTTCGAAAAGTGATCATTTGCTGAAATCGGAAACTCGAGTGCCGTTTTATGACCATTTGAAGTTCCGTCGTCGTTTTTCGCATTCTCAATGAAGATATCATTCATATTCATACGTAATTTAATGTAATTTACCGTACTTTAGCATAATTTAACATAATTATTGTAATTCAGCGTAATTTAACATAATTTCAAGTAATTTATCGTATTTTAGTATAAATATGCTAATTATATATAAAAAATAATCTAAACAAATATTTAAAAAAAAATCAATTTTTTAGTGTTAGATTTAAGCATTTTTGCTATTTGTCTCTAAAAAAAAAAATATTTAGTACCGGCCATTTTCATTTTCTGATCGATATAGACATTTTTAATAACTCCTAGCGAATTTGTGCATTTTTATCAATTTCTACTTAACTTTGGATATTAATAAAAATCAGGGAGATTTTCTTGTATAAAAGTAGTAATTTGATAGTATTATTGAAAATCACCTCGATGCCGTTAAATGCATCGTAAATCTCAAATGTACGCTAAAATAATTTAAATTAATTACCGCGCGCACATGGTATTGTACGGATCCGCTTCTTTAATTTCTTTCTCTCTAAGTTAGGTATGTTGTGCGCGCGCATTCCTTTGATTTCTTTCTCTCTAAGCTTTTCTCACAGCGCAGCGCACAGAGAGAAGAGAAAGAAAGAAAGAGAATATTCAATTTCCCCATGCTCTAAAAGTAAAAGTTTAACAAGTCTTCATTATAATTAATTAATTCCTTTCGGGCGGATGCCACTCATTTTTAGGTTGGAAATTGGAATGTAGAAGATGCATGTTCTAAAAAACTATAAACAAAACCTGAGCAAAAAGGTATGAATTTGAATATGTTCTGCGTTCATTTCTAGTGGCCTCTCTCTCTCTCTTTGGAATTCACCTCTTGCGTTTTTAGAAATTAAAAATTTCCAAAATTTTGTGAAAGAAATATTTTTTCCAATCCAGAAGAACCCTATATTTTTTAGAAATTCAAAATTTTATTATTCGAAAAATAGATGAAACTATACCAATGGTTTTATCTCACCAGGTGCAGGTTTCAAATGTTGAAATCTATCTTGATCACATGTTTGTCAAGAAATTGATGGGACTGACTGCATCATTGGTCCGACTCCATCAGCATATTTTGGTAAAACTGCACTATATATTAATTCGGTTTCATCTATTTCTCAAAAAAAAAAAAATCATTTCCTTTTCCAAAAGTTTGATTTTTTTAATTCTGAAAAGATCAGGATCGTTGCTAATTTCTAGCTCATAATGACTGAGACCGAACTAAAATCCGAAGGTTACCAAGAAAATGTTCATAAATCATCTACGTGGATAACAGTCAAGATAAAATTAAAATGTCATAATTATTTACATTTGCATATAGAAAATGATACATATAGTGTCTAATAATTTTATTTTGATTATTTAAATTTTCCACCATGAAATGTTAACAAAGTTGGTTCGTACTAATTATCTACACTGAGCTATAAATGCCTTGCTCAAGCATTTCGTTACTTAAACTTTGGTATTTACTACAGTTATGTTATGTGGATATGATGCATGCATCACCTAACATAAAAACCTCGGAGAAGTATTTTTTTTTTTTTTTGTATTTTAAAAGAGAATGCGGAATCTTCTTTTCCCTCCTTTATTTCAAAAGTAATGTTAGTGAATAAACATGGTCGATAATTACTTTTTTTTTTTTGTTGCTGTTGTCACCAATAGCTAAAAAAGAAAGAAAGAAATGTTATTAATTAATTGATTTGATGACAACATTTAGAATTCACTGAGGTACAGTAGCAGATATGTTAAGATAACAGATGACATATCCAGTTCTGCTCCAAATGGAGAGGATCACACTCACTCTCCAACGGCTTCAACAACAATTATTTTCCTTGTTCCATTCCAGCGACTTCTATAAACTTCTATTGATTCACATTTTACTAGTACTATTTACAATAGTAAATGTAATTAGGTTAATTAAGACTAAACTCTATTATAAATGGGTCCGACTAATTGTACCCAAGGAGTTGTACCCAGTTTTTACCCAAAAAAACTGTCATTTGACTTGCGCGAATACTGTAAAACTCTATAATCAATACTGTAACTTCAACAACAAATCATGCATAATACCTAGTTCAAAATTCTAACAACTCAAGTGGTCCCAAGTTAGTTGAAAACTGTTATCAACTTGAAAACTAACTGTACTTCTGGCTGTACTTCCAACTTCTAGAAGATTTGAAAAATAAACCACTTTAGGGGTCATTTGACTTGTGCGAATACTGTAAAATTCTATACTCAATATGTATCTTCAATGACAAATCATATATAACACGTAATTCAAAATTCAAAATCATATCTTCAATGACAAACCATTTGCAACTTCCACAACTGCCAAACTACATGTACTTCAACTGACTGTACTTTCAGAGTGATAGCTTCTAGAAGATTTCAAAACCGAACCACTTCTCAAACTTGCAGTTATTTCCAAATAATACCTAAAATTATGCAAAATTAATTTTTTTTGCATCAAAATTAAATTTTTTTTAATTTTTTTAATTTTTTTTCTTCAATTATTAATATTTATATGCATCTATATTATGTAAAATAAGACTTCAATACTGTAAAACTCGCAAATGTAAACTATAAAACTAACAGATGCAAAATATAAGACTTCAATACTGTAAAATTGACACCTGAAACTGTAAAACTAACATATACAAACTATAAAACTTCAATACTCTAAAATTCACAACCAAATACATATGTTCAACAACTAAATACATCTGTTCCACAACCAAATACATCTGTTCAACAACCAAATACATTTGTTTCACACAAACATACAAACAATGTAATTACTTCATAACCCTCTGGTGAACGTTATTTGGATGAGTGGGAAGCTTCATTGCTAAAACCACACATTCTTTTGAAATATATCCTGCAAAAAAAAAAATAAACAAGGTTATAATTTGGAGTTACCTTGCTGAGAGAATAATATTACAAATCAGAATTACACCATAAACTTTAATATTGTAAAACTAACATGCAAACTATAAGACTTCAATACTGTAAAATTAACACCTGAAACTATAAAACTTCAATACTGTAAAACTGGCAGATGTAAACTGTAAAACTAACATGCAAACTATAAGACTTGAATACTGTAAAATTAACCCTTGAAACTATAAAACTAACATATACAAACTATAAAACTTCAATACTGTAAAACTCGCAGTTGTAAACTGTAAAACCAACAAATGCAAACTATAAAAATTAATATTTTGTATAAAACATGTAAAGTAACTGTTGTATCCTATAAAACTGTTAAGTAGAACATGTAAAGTATTTTACATTTAAGAGAATCTCAAAAGACTGCATATCCTATAAAACTATTGCATGAAACATGTGAAATAACTGATATATCCTATAAAACTGTTAAGCATTGCATGTAAAATATTGTACATTTAAGAACATCTCAACACGCTGCAAATTCAATCCATGATATGTAAAATAAATAGAATGAAAACTATTTCATGAAACCTGTAAAATAACTGATACATACTATAAAACTATTTAGTACATATTGTAAAATATTGTACAAAACATACCTCACTGCATGAATCAATCCATGGATGCTTAATAGGTGTCTCATATTGCATCAGTTGTAGTACTAACTCAACAATCTGCATGAATTTCACACAAACTGTTAAGCATTTCCAAGCTGGTTTAGCTGAAAGGAAAAAAAAATGAACAAATTTCACACAAACTTCAAGTCCTAATCCTGTAAATTAACTGATACATCTTATAAAACTATTGCATGAAACCTATATATTAACTAGATTTTTTTAA
Organism: Carex kokanica; assembly: GCA_025461125.1. NCBI lineage: Eukaryota > Viridiplantae > Streptophyta > Magnoliopsida > Poales > Cyperaceae > Carex > Carex kokanica. The sequence continues at coordinate 3,014 of JAJGRX010001386.1, read as the reverse complement.
AGAAAGCACTCACAAGTCCTCTAGGAAATGAACTCTTTCAGTCATTTAATCGTGTGCCAGTGGTATTGCATATATTCTCCAACTTCACCAGCTGAGGTGTAATAATGCATCATGATAGCAAGAACATCCACCGCAACAAGCACCCAATGTTTTTTCTTGCAAATTGGAATGAACAGCCATCTGATGGTGTCAAATTGAGGGCCAAACAACTGCGTAAGGGCCTTAACTGCTTCTTTTTCATCATATAGATGCATTAGAATATGCAATAGACAAAAAACAAACATTAAAATATTACTGAAGTATTTGAAAATTAGAAGTCTGCAAAATTTAATTCATAATAACAGAAGTACATAATAACTTACGAATAAATATAGTGAAATGAAAAACCATGGATGCTTCACGGGTCTCGTATTGCATCAAATTTAGGACCACGTCAACGAGCTGCAAAATCAATCCATAATATGTAAAATAAATTTAACTGTTGTATCCTATAAAAATGTTAAGTAAATCATGTAAAATATTTTACATTTAATAACATGTCAAAAAGCTGCATATCCTACAAAACTAATATATCCTATAAAACTATTAAATGAAACTTGTGAAATAACTGAGATATCCTATAAACTATTAAGTATTTCAACAAGCTGCAAATTCAATCCATGATATGCCAAATAAATAGAATCAAAACTACTGCATGAAACCTGTAAAATAACTGATATATACTATAAAACTATTAAATGAAACATGTGAAATAACTGAGATATCCTATAAAACTGTTAAGCATTTCAACAAGCTGTAAATTCAATCCATGATATGTTAAAATAAATAGAATGAAAACTATTTCATGAAACCTGTAAAATAACTGATACATACTATAAAACTATTTAGTACATATTGTAAAATATTGTACAAAACATATCTCACTGCATGAATCAATCCATAGATGCTTAATAGGTGTCTCATATTGCATCAGCTGTAGTACTAACTCAACAATCTGCATGAATCAATCCAGATATGTAAAATAAAAAAAAAAAATTAATGCATAGATCTTGTAAACTATTGCATATATCATGTAAACATGTTAGATAGATCTTGTAAAATACTGTATAGATCATGTAAACCTATTTGATAGATCCTGTAAAATATTGTATATATCATGTAAACATATTAAATAGATCATGTAAATCTATTAGATAAATCTTATAAATTTCTTTCTGTTCAGAATTCTCAGATTAGGATTGGGGATCAGACAATTGCATATATCCTGTAAACTAAAACAATTGCATATATCATGTAAACTATTGCATATATCCTATAAAACAGTTAAACAAATCCTGTAAAATAAAAAAGAAAAGCAATGCATAGATCATGTAAACTATTGCATATATCTTGTAAACTGTTAAATAGATCCTGTAAAATACTCTACATAATCTTTAAACCTAATTGATAGATCATGTAAAATACTGTATAAATCATGTAAACCTATTAGATAAATCTTGAAAATTTAAATTAGAAAAATAAAATTTACAAAACCAAACGAGATCAGATCAGACTCAAAGTATTACCAGATCGAATCAGGATCTGCCAGCTTAACCAATATCAGAGTTGATGTCTCTCATAATTACAAATAAACATTGGAACACCAACCTATTTTATGGCCCCAACAAACTAATAAATAGAATGAAAACTATTACATGAAACCTGTAAAATAACTGATACATACTATAAAACTATTAAGTACATAATGTAAAATATTATACAAATCATACCTCACTGCTAACTAGAAGCTCAGGAACCATCAAATCTTTGATTACTGCCAATCTGCAAAAAAAAATCCTTAAGCGGTTCCTTTTAGCGCCTCATGATCCAATAACATGGCATTAATTGCATGCCATATACTGTTAATAAAAGAGAACTTTGTGATTAATTAACACTATTAAGCTATTGATTTTAATTATCTGATCGCAATTTTCTGAACCAGTTCATCCCTTTTTGTTATTTACAGTGCCTTGGACTTTTGTGATGTACTCTGGTCGATCCACTACTAAATTCACTGAATTTGCTTCTAAGTAAAAAACTACTACTAAATAAAATTGGATCAGAGAATCACCAATTTCTTTATCTACCAGCTATAGCAAGCACAACATGCTAGACACATGATATCCAAAAAAGATGTATGATATGGCAATACATAAGCGATTCCATTCATATTTGGCTCCTCCTCAGCAGTATAGAAATCAATGGATGGACTGACGAATATAATAATCCTTAAATTGCACAGTACATCAGGCAGTTTGTTTTAATTAATGTAATCAATACATTTGTTTAAAAGGACAAGTAAGAATAAAATAATTATTACACTAAAGATGGATCTTGCATCGCTGATTTCAAAGTAAAAATTAGTAATGGATTCACATGAACTTCAATTATATATAGATTTCTCACACAAAACCAAACCTTCCCCATATAACGCATTAAATAAAGCTCACTTCCGACATTTAAAACACAAGATCAACAAATACAATGAACACCAGATACTTACCGACTTATCAACAGGAATTGGAAGCCCGTCAAAGATCTCTCTGTTCCTTCTCGAGCTTATTTCTGAGAGCTTAATGGATGGTTCTAAAGTTACTAGATCTGAGAAACGGAGAGATGTGCACAAAATTATCACTTAAACAATTCATCGAACACCTTGTGCACACTACATAGAATACATTGAAACCTGCATAAGAGAACACCTCGTGAGCAACTTATTTGAGGTATGAATTTTAAATCACAAGGCTACATCTAGTTGATCGGAAGAGACTTGGCGAAGCAAGAAAAGAACACTGATTCTTCCTTGTAATTTGTTTGCGATTGATCGACTCTTGTTTAGATCTGTTTTGAATATGATAGAATCAAGGTTGTGAGCAGAAATTCTTTAGATCTCGCTCTTGCTTGCTCAAGGAGTATACCTTTGCGGTATCCAGTTCACCAAGGTAATTGTGCTTGCAACTCCCGATCGGGTCCAG
>JAJGRX010000017.1:30000-35000 GCA_025461125.1 Carex kokanica | reverse complement strand
TCGTGTTTTTCAGCCGCTCGGTCCGTGTTTTTCCCCCGCTCAATCGTGTTTTTAAGCCGCTTGGTCCGTGCTTCTCCCCCGCTTGGTCCGTGTTATTAAGCCGCTGGGTCCGTGTTTTTCCCCCGCTTGGTCCGTGTTTCTCCCCGCTCAATCGTGTTTTTCAGCCGCTCGGTCCGTGTTTTTCCCCCGCTCAATTGTGTTTCTTAAGCCGCTCGGTCCGTGTTTTCCCCCGCTCTATCGTGTTTTTTCAGCCGCTCGGTCCGTGTTTTTCACCCGCTGGGTCGCGTTTTTCAGCCGCTCGGTCCGTGTTTTTCCCCCGCTCAATCGTGTTTTTTCAGCCGCTCGGTCCGTGTTTTTCCCCCGCTCCAGTCGTGTTTTTTCAGCCGCTCGGTCCGTGTTTTTCCCCCGCTCGATCGTGTTTTTCAGCCGCTCGGTCCGTGTTTTTCCACCGCTGGGTCGCGTTTTTCGGCCGCTCGGTCCGTGTTTTCGACCCGCTCGATCCGTGTTTCCGACCCGCTCGGTCCGCGTTTATCCCCCGCTCGGGCCGCGTTTATCCCCCGCTCGGGCCGCGTTTATCCCCCGCTCGGGCCGTTTTTTCCCGCTGGTCGGGGCCATGTACACCGCTTGGCATGTACATGAGGGGGCGCCCCTTCCAAATATCCCTCCCCCTATAGGGGAAAACTGGATTTGGGTCTCCAGCCACGCCCAGGGTTACCACCCCCTGGAAATCCCCCAGGCTCCCCCCCATTTTATGTGGATGCACTAGCGCAGAGCACCCCGCTGGGCCCTTTTTCCACCGCTCAGCCGACTTCCCCCCGCTTTTGCGTGGCCGCCCCCACGCTGGGGCTCCCCGCTCAGCCGACTTCACCCCGCTTGGGCTCCCCTCTCAGCCGACTTCCCCCCGCTTTGCGTGGCCGCTCCCCGCTCAGCCGACTTCACCCCGCTGGGGCTCCCCGCTCAGCCGACTTCCCCCGCTTTTGCGTGCCTTCCCCCCGCTTTTGTGTGGCTTCCCCCACGCTTGGGCTCCCCGCTCAGCCGGCTTCCCCCACGCTTGGGATCCCCGCTCAGCCGGCTTCCCCCCGCTTTTGCGTGGCCGCCCCCACGCTGGGGCTCCCCGCTCAGCCGGCTTCCCCCCGCTTTTGCGTGGCCGCCCCCCCGCTGCGGCTCCCCGCTCAGCCGACTTCCCCCGCTTTTGCGTGGCGCCCCCACGCTGGGGCTCCCCGCTCAGCCGACTTCACCCGCTTTTGCGTGGCGCCCCCACGCTGGGGCTCCCCGCTCAGCCGACTTCACCCCGCTTGGGCTCCCCGCTCAGCCGGCTTCCCCCCGCTTTTGCGTGGCCGCCCCCCCCGCTGCGGCTCCCCGCTCAGCCGACTTCCCCCGCTTTTGCGTGGCGCCCCCACGCTGGGGCTCCCCGCTCAGCCGACTTCACCCGCTTTTGCGTGGCGCCCCCACGCTGGGGCTCCCCGCTCAGCCGACTTCACCCCGCTTGGGCTCCCCTCTCAGCCGACTTCCCCCCGCTTTGCGTGGCCGCACCCCGCGCTGGGGCTCCCCGCTCAGCCGACTTCACCCCGCTTGGGCTCCCCGCTCAGCCGACTTCCCCCCGCTTTGCGTGGCCGCCCCCCGCGCTGGGGCTCCCCGCTCAGCCGACTTCACCCCGCTTGGGCTGCCCGCTCAGCCGACTTCCCCCGCTTTTGCGTGGCGCCCCCACGCTGGGGCTCCCCGCTCAGCCGACTTCCCCCGCTTTTGCGTGGCCGCCCCCACGCTTGGGCTCCCCGCTCAACCGACTTCCCCCCGCTTTTGCGTGGCTGCACCGGCGGGGGCATGTACACCCTTGGGCATGTACATGGCAGCACCGACGCTGAGCGCCAGCAGCACCAGCGCAAAGCACCGGCGGGGGCATGTACACCCTTGGGCATGTACATGGGGGGGCACCCCTTCTGAAAATCTTGCCCCCCTATAGGGGAATACTGGATTTGGGGCTCCAGCCACGCCCAGGGTTACCACCCCCTGAAAATCCCCCATGTCATAAACGGTCGTGTTGCACCGTTTTTTTACGCGATCTCACCAGTTTTGCACGCAACTTGACCCGATAAACCGATTTTTTTTTAAATTTCAAAATTTTTTCAAATTTCAAATTTTTTTTCAAAATTCAAATTTTTTCGAAAATTCAAACTTTTTTCAAATTTCAAATTTTTTTCAAATTTCAATTTTTTTTTCAAAATTCAAAATTTTTTTTCGGGTTCCAATTTTTTTTTTCAAACTTGGCCGCCCCCACGCTTGGGCTCCCCGCTCGGCCGACTTCCCCCCGCTTTTGCGTGGCTGCGCCCACGCTTGGGTTCCCCGCTCAGCCGACTTCCCCCCGCTGGGCTCCCCCACGCTTGGGATCCCCCCGCTGGCCGACTTCCCCCCGCTTTTGCGCTGCCCCCACGCTGGCGCTCCCCGCTCAGCCGGCTTCCCCCCGCTTTTGCGTGGCCGCCCCCCGCTGCGGCTCCCCGCTCAGCCGACTTCACCCCGCTTGGGCTCCCCTCTCAGCCGACTTCCCCCCGCTTTGCGTGGCCGCCCCCCGCGCTGGGGCTCCCCGCTCAGCCGACTTCACCCCGCTTGGGCAGCCCGCTCAGCCGACTTCCCCCGCTTTTGCGTGGCGCCCCCACGCTGGGGCTCCCCGCTCAGCCGACTTCCCCCGCTTTTGCGTGGCCGCCCCCACGCTTGGGCTCCCCGCTAAGCCGACTTCCCCCGCTTTTGCGTGGCTTCCCCCACGCTTGGGCTCCCCGCTCAACCGACTTCCCCCCGCTTTTGCGTGGCTTCACCGGCGGGGGCATGTACACCCTTGGGCATGTACATGGCAGCACCGACGCTGAGCGCCAGCAGCACCGACGCTGAGCGCCAGCAGCACCAGCGCAAAGCACCGGCGGGGGCATGTACACCCTTGGGCATGTACATGGGGGGGCACCCCTTTTGAAAATCTTGCCCCCCTATAGGGGAATACTGGATTTGGGGCTCCAGCCACGCCCAGGGTTACCACCCCCTGAAAATCCCCCATGTCATAAACGGTCGTGTTGCACCGTTTTTTTACGCGATCTCACCAGTTTTCCACGCAACTTGACCCGATAAACCGATTTTTTTTTAAATTTCAAAATTTTTTCAAATTTCAAATTTTTTTTCAAAATTCAAATTTTTTCGAAAATTCAAACTTTTTTCAAATTTCAAATTTTTTTCAAATTTCAAATTTTTTTCAAATTTCAATTTTTTTTTCAAAATTCAAATTTTTTTTTCGGGTTTCAATTTTTTTTTTCAAACTTGGCCGCCCCCACGCTTGGGCTCCCCGCTCGGCCGACTTCCCCCCGCTTTTGCGTGGCTGCGCCCACGCTTGGGTTCCCCGCTCAGCCGACTTCCCCCCGCTTTGCGTGGCCGCCCCCCGCGCTGGGGCTCCCCGCTCAGCCGACTTCACCCCGCTTGGGCAGCCCGCTCAGCCGACTTCCCCCGCTTTTGCGTGGCGCCCCCACGCTGGGGCTCCCCGCTCAGCCGACTTCCCCCGCTTTTGCGTGGCCGCCCCCACGCTTGGGCTCCCCCCGCTGGCCGACTTCCCCCCGCTTTTGCGCTGCCCCCACGCTGGCGCTCCCCGCTCAGCCGGCTTCCCCCCGCTTTTGCGTGGCCGCCCCCCGCTGCGGCTCCCCGCTCAGCCGACTTCACCCCGCTTGGGCTCCCCTCTCAGCCGACTTCCCCCCGCTTTGCGTGGCCGCCCCCCGCGCTGGGGCTCCCCGCTCAGCCGACTTCACCCCGCTTGGGCAGCCCGCTCAGCCGACTTCCCCCGCTTTTGCGTGGCGCCCCCACGCTGGGGCTCCCCGCTCAGCCGACTTCCCCCGCTTTTGCGTGGCCGCCCCCACGCTTGGGCTCCCCCCGCTGGCCGACTTCCCCCCGCTTTTGCGCTGCCCCCACGCTGGCGCTCCCCGCTCAGCCGGCTTCCCCCCGCTTTTGCGTGGCCGCCCCCCGCTGCGGCTCCCCGCTCAGCCGACTTCACCCCGCTTGGGCTCCCCTCTCAGCCGACTTCCCCCCGCTTTGCGTGGCCGCCCCCCGCGCTGGGGCTCCCCGCTCAGCCGACTTCACCCCGCTTGGGCAGCCCGCTCAGCCGACTTCCCCCGCTTTTGCGTGGCGCCCCCACGCTGGGGCTCCCCGCTCAGCCGACTTCCCCCGCTTTTGCGTGGCCGCCCCCACGCTTGGGCTCCCCGCTAAGCCGACTTCCCCCGCTTTTGCGTGGCTTCCCCCACGCTTGGGCTCCCCGCTCAACCGACTTCCCCCCGCTTTTGCGTGGCTTCACCGGCGGGGGCATGTACACCCTTGGGCATGTACATGGCAGCACCGACGCTGAGCGCCAGCAGCACCGACGCTGAGCGCCAGCAGCACCAGCGCAAAGCACCGGCGGGGGCATGTACACCCTTGGGCATGTACATGGGGGGGCACCCCTTTTGAAAATCTTGCCCCCCTATAGGGGAATACTGGATTTGGGGCTCCAGCCACGCCCAGGGTTACCACCCCCTGAAAATCCCCCATGTCATAAACGGTCGTGTTGCACCGTTTTTTTACGCGATCTCACCAGTTTTGCACGCAACTTCACCCGATAAACCGATTTTTTTTTAAATTTCAAAATTTTTTCAAATTTCAAATTTTTTTTCAAAATTCAAATTTTTTCGAAAATTCAAACTTTTTTCAAATTTCAAATTTTTTTCAAATTTCAATTTTTTTTTCAAAATTCAAATTTTTTTTTCGGGTTTCAATTTTTTTTTTCAAACTTGGCCGCCCCCACGCTTGGGCTCCCCGCTCGGCCGACTTCCCCCCGCTTTTGCGTGGCAGCGCCCACGCTTGGGTTCCCCGCTCAGCCGACTTCCCCCCGCTTTGCGTGGCCGCCCCCCGCGCTGGGGCTCCCCGCTCAGCCGACTTCACCCCGCTTGGGCAGCCCGCTCAGCCGACTTCCCCCGCTTTTGCGTGGCGCCCCCACGCTGGGG
>JAJGRX010000017.1:17500-20000 GCA_025461125.1 Carex kokanica | reverse complement strand
CTTCCCCCCGCTTTTGCGTGGCCGCCCCCACGCTGGGGCTCCCCGCTCAGCCGGCTTCCCCCCGCTTTTGCGTGGCCGCCCCCCCGCTGCGGCTCCCCGCTCAGCCGACTTCCCCCGCTTTTGCGTGGCGCCCCCACGCTGGGGCTCCCCGCTCAGCCGACTTCACCCGCTTTTGCGTGGCGCCCCCACGCTGGGGCTCCCCGCTCAGCCGACTTCACCCCGCTTGGGCTCCCCGCTCAGCCGGCTTCCCCCCGCTTTTGCGTGGCCGCCCCCCCGCTGCGGCTCCCCGCTCAGCCGACTTCCCCCGCTTTTGCGTGGCGCCCCCACGCTGGGGCTCCCCGCTCAGCCGACTTCACCCGCTTTTGCGTGGCGCCCCCACGCTGGGGCTCCCCGCTCAGCCGACTTCACCCCGCTTGGGCTCCCCTCTCAGCCGACTTCCCCCCGCTTTGCGTGGCCGCACCCCGCGCTGGGGCTCCCCGCTCAGCCGACTTCACCCCGCTTGGGCTCCCGGCTCAGCCGACTTCCCCCCGCTTTGCGTGGCCGCCCCCCGCGCTGGGGCTCCCCGCTCAGCCGACTTCACCCCGCTTGGGCTGCCCGCTCAGCCGACTTCCCCCGCTTTTGCGTGGCGCCCCCACGCTGGGGCTCCCCGCTCAGCCGACTTCCCCCGCTTTTGCGTGGCCGCCCCCACGCTTGGGCTCCCCGCTCAACCGACTTCCCCCCGCTTTTGCGTGGCTGCACCGGCGGGGGCATGTACACCCTTGGGCATGTACATGGCAGCACCGACGCTGAGCGCCAGCAGCACCAGCGCAAAGCACCGGCGGGGGCATGTACACCCTTGGGCATGTACATGGGGGGGCACCCCTTCTGAAAATCTTGCCCCCCTATAGGGGAATACTGGATTTGGGGCTCCAGCCACGCCCAGGGTTACCACCCCCTGAAAATCCCCCATGTCATAAACGGTCGTGTTGCACCGTTTTTTTACGCGATCTCACCAGTTTTGCACGCAACTTGACCCGATAAACCGATTTTTTTTTAAATTTCAAAATTTTTTCAAATTTCAAATTTTTTTTCAAAATTCAAATTTTTTCGAAAATTCAAACTTTTTTCAAATTTCAAATTTTTTTCAAATTTCAATTTTTTTTTCAAAATTCAAAATTTTTTTTCGGGTTTCAATTTTTTTTTTCAAACTTGGCCGCCCCCACGCTTGGGCTCCCCGCTCGGCCGACTTCCCCCCGCTTTTGCGTGGCTGCGCCCACGCTTGGGTTCCCCGCTCAGCCGACTTCCCCCCGCTGGGCTCCCCCACGCTTGGGATCCCCCCGCTGGCCGACTTCCCCCCGCTTTTGCGCTGCCCCCACGCTGGCGCTCCCCGCTCAGCCGGCTTCCCCCCGCTTTTGCGTGGCCGCCCCCCGCTGCGGCTCCCCGCTCAGCCGACTTCACCCCGCTTGGGCTCCCCTCTCAGCCGACTTCCCCCCGCTTTGCGTGGCCGCCCCCCGCGCTGGGGCTCCCCGCTCAGCCGACTTCACCCCGCTTGGGCAGCCCGCTCAGCCGACTTCCCCCGCTTTTGCGTGGCGCCCCCACGCTGGGGCTCCCCGCTCAGCCGACTTCCCCCGCTTTTGCGTGGCCGCCCCCACGCTTGGGCTCCCCGCTAAGCCGACTTCCCCCGCTTTTGCGTGGCTTCCCCCACGCTTGGGCTCCCCGCTCAACCGACTTCCCCCCGCTTTTGCGTGGCTTCACCGGCGGGGGCATGTACACCCTTGGGCATGTACATGGCAGCACCGACGCTGAGCGCCAGCAGCACCGACGCTGAGCGCCAGCAGCACCAGCGCAAAGCACCGGCGGGGGCATGTACACCCTTGGGCATGTACATGGGGGGGCACCCCTTTTGAAAATCTTGCCCCCCTATAGGGGAATACTGGATTTGGGGCTCCAGCCACGCCCAGGGTTACCACCCCCTGAAAATCCCCCATGTCATAAACGGTCGTGTTGCACCGTTTTTTTACGCGATCTCACCAGTTTTGCACGCAACTTGACCCGATAAACCGATTTTTTTTTTAAATTTCAAAATTTTTTCAAATTTCAAATTTTTTTTTCAAAATTCAAATTTTTTCGAAAATTCAAACTTTTTTCAAATTTCAAATTTTTTTCAAATTTCAATTTTTTTTTCAAAATTCAAAATTTTTTTTTCGGGTTTCAATTTTTTTTTTCAAACTTGGCCGCCCCCACGCTTGGGCTCCCCGCTCGGCCGACTTCCCCCCGCTTTTGCGTGGCTGCGCCCACGCTTGGGTTCCCCGCTCAGCCGACTTCCCCCCGCTGGGCTCCCCCACGCTTGGGATCCCCCCGCTGGCCGACTTCCCCCCGCTTTTGCGCTGCCCCCACGCTGGCGCTCCCCGCATTCCCCCGCTTTTGCGTGGCTGCGCCCACGCTTGGGTTCCCCGCTCAGCCGACTTCCCCCCGCTGGGCTCCCCCACGCTTGGGATCCCCCCGCTGGCCGACTTCCCCC
>JAJGRX010000017.1:5000-7500 GCA_025461125.1 Carex kokanica | reverse complement strand
AGCCGCTCGGTCCGTGTTTTTCCCCCGCTCAATCGTGTTTTTAAGCCGCTTGGTCCGTGTTTCTCCCCCGCTTGGTCCGTGTTATTAAGCCGCTGGGTCCGTGTTTTTCCCCCGCTTGGTCCGTGTTTCTCCCCGCTCAATCGTGTTTTTCAGCCGCTCGGTCCGTGTTTTTCCCCCGCTCAATTGTGTTTCTTAAGCCGCTCGGTCCGTGTTTTCCCCCGCTCTATCGTGTTTTTTCAGCCGCTCGGTCCGTGTTTTTCACCCGCTGGGTCGCGTTTTTCAGCCGCTCGGTCCGTGTTTTTCCCCCGCTCAATCGTGTTTTTTCAGCCGCTCGGTCCGTGTTTTTCCCCCGCTCCATCGTGTTTTTTCAGCCGCTCGGTCCGTGTTTTTCCCCCGCTCGATCGTGTTTTTCAGCCGCTCGGTCCGTGTTTTTCCACCGCTGGGTCGCGTTTTTCGGCCGCTCGGTCCGTGTTTTCGACCCGCTCGATCCGTGTTTCCGACCCGCTCGATCCGTGTTTCTCCCCGCTCGGTCCGCGTTTATCCCCCGCTCGGGCCGCGTTTATCCCCCGCTCGGGCCGTTTTTTCCCGCTGGTCGGGGCCATGTACACCGCTTGGCATGTACATGAGGGGGCGCCCCTTCCAAATATCCCTCCCCCTATAGGGGAAAACTGGATTTGGGTCTCCAGCCACGCCCAGGGTTACCACCCCCTGGAAATCCCCCAGGCTCCCCCCCTATTTTATGTGGATGCACTAGCGCAGAGCACCCCCGCTGGGCCCTTTTTCCACCGCTCAGCCGACTTCCCCCCGCTTTTTGCGTGGCCGCCCCCACGCTGGGGCTCCCCGCTCAGCCGACTTCACCCCGCTTGGGCTCCCCTCTCAGCCGACTTCCCCCCGCTTTGCGTGGCCGCTCCCCGCTCAGCCGACTTCACCCCGCTGGGGCTCCCCGCTCAGCCGACTTCCCCCGCTTTTGCGTGCCTTCCCCCCGCTTTTGTGTGGCTTCCCCCACGCTTGGGCTCCCCGCTCAGCCGGCTTCCCCCACGCTTGGGATCCCCGCTCAGCCGGCTTCCCCCCGCTTTTGCGTGGCTGCCCCCACGCTGGGGCTCCCCGCTCAGCCGGCTTCCCCCCGCTTTTGCGTGCCGCCCACGCTGGGGCTCCCCGCTCAGCCGGCTTCCCCCCGCTTTTGCGTGGCCGCCCCCCCCGCTGCGGCTCCCCGCTCAGCCGACTTCCCCCGCTTTTGCGTGGCGCCCCCACGCTGGGGCTCCCCGCTCAGCCGACTTCACCCCGCTTGGGCTCCCCTCTCAGCCGACTTCCCCCCGCTTTGCGTGGCCGCACCCCCGCGCTGGGGCTCCCCGCTCAGCCGACTTCACCCCGCTTGGGCTCCCCGCTCAGCCGACTTCCCCCCGCTTTGCGTGGCCGCCCCCCGCGCTGGGGCTCCCCGCTCAGCCGACTTCACCCCGCTTGGGCTGCCCGCTCAGCCGACTTCCCCCGCTTTTGCGTGGCGCCCCCACGCTGGGGCTCCCCGCTCAGCCGACTTCCCCCGCTTTTGCGTGGCCGCCCCACGCTTGGGCTCCCCGCTCAACCGACTTCCCCCCGCTTTTGCGTGGCTGCACCGGCGGGGGCATGTACACCCTTGGGCATGTACATGGCAGCACCGACGCTGAGCGCCAGCAGCACCAGCGCAAAGCACCGGCGGGGGCATGTACACCCTTGGGCATGTACATGGGGGGGCACCCCTTCTGAAAATCTTGCCCCCCTATAGGGGAATACTGGATTTGGGGCTCCAGCCACGCCCAGGGTTACCACCCCCTGAAAATCCCCCATGTCATAAACGGTCGTGTTGCACCGTTTTTTTACGCGATCTCACCAGTTTTGCACGCAACTTGACCCGATAAACCGATTTTTTTTTAAATTTCAAAATTTTTTCAAATTTCAAATTTTTTTTCAAAATTCAAATTTTTTCGAAAATTCAAACTTTTTTCAAATTTCAAATTTTTTTCAAATTTCAATTTTTTTTTCAAAATTCAAAATTTTTTTTCGGGTTTCAATTTTTTTTTTCAAACTTGGCCGCCCCCACGCTTGGGCTCCCCGCTCGGCCGACTTCCCCCCGCTTTTGCGTGGCTGCGCCCACGCTTGGGTTCCCCGCTCAGCCGACTTCCCCCCGCTGGGCTCCCCCACGCTTGGGATCCCCCCGCTGGCCGACTTCCCCCCGCTTTTGCGCTGCCCCCACGCTGGCGCTCCCCGCTCAGCCGGCTTCCCCCCGCTTTTGCGTGGCCGCCCCCCGCTGCGGCTCCCCGCTCAGCCGACTTCACCCCGCTTGGGCTCCCCTCTCAGCCGACTTCCCCCCGCTTTGCGTGGCCGCCCCCCGCGCTGGGGCTCCCCGCTCAGCCGACTTCACCCCGCTTGGGCAGCCCGCTCAGCCGACTTCCCCCGCTTTTGCGTGGCGCCCCCACGCTGGGGCTCCCCGCTCAGCCGACTTCCCCCGCTTTTGCGTGGCCGCCCC
>JAJGRX010000220.1:0-67322 GCA_025461125.1 Carex kokanica | reverse complement strand
ATCATAGTCGGGTCAGATCGTTGTGGCATTCGACGGAAGAGAGAGTGCAGAACTGCTGTCCCTAGAACACCAGATGGAGCAAAACCATTCGAGGGATGCAAGTTTCTCGGCTAAGGTGTGGTCCATCCATGAAAGAAATCTGAAATAATTGCTGTGACAGGATGAGTGATTGGGATGAATCCATGCAAGAAGGGGGTCATAGAGGCCGGTAACAGTGTGCATTAAAGTAGCGAAGCTAGTAGGTGGCATTCCTTGGTGTTTTCGATGCCAGGAGAAATGGTAGTGTTGGAAGGAAAGGGGAGGGAAAGGGTTTCAATAGAAGGGGACTTAGAGGGAGAGGGGTGAGAAGAGGGAGATTTGATGGGGTCACAACGATTGTCAGAGAGAGTTTTTGGAGGGAGAGGAGGTGCGCTAAGTCGAGAAGTGCGAGGATGTGGCCTTGTGCCGGGTAGGGAACTAGGAGGATATGTGGTGGTTGCTGGGTTTGTTCTTCCATTGCTGGTCTGTGTCTCCCGTTACAAAAATCAGTAAGAGAGTTTGACAGGTCAAAAGAAAAAGAAAAAAATGAGGAATAAGTTGAGAGGGGAAATGTGATACGTAATAGATAATAAGGAGAAGAGACTACTAGGAAGCGAAAATAAATCTGCTGTGATTCCCGGGACTCTGCGATCCAGATCTCAACAGTTGTCTTTCTCAAAATACGTACATGCAAATTTAATTTCTGATCAAGAAGGAGCTTCCTTTTACTATATTCGACAAGTGAATTTGCGGATCCGTATCCTCTGCGTTAACTCAAAAGGGAATCTATTGAATTAATGAATTTTAACCGTTGATTTGAAACGGAGTCAATTCGACTCGTACCTATAATATAGGAGCTCTTTAATATTAGTGCAGATCTAATTGCACGAATTTTAAATAAATCGGACGGTCGAGATTCATTAACTCAAAAAATTTCTTTTGAAACAAATCTTTTGAGTTAATGCAGATGATACGAATTTGAATTTGCCAAGATCCCAGCATGAAGTGTTCACACTATTTTATTGGTGCGCAACAGTCACGAATTAGTGAAGAGCAAAAATAAAAAATAAAAGAATTTTAATAAAAGAAATTTTTTTATGATATTGTGTATTAATTACTTAATTACAATGACATAATATATTTTTATAAGCTTGATTAAGATACAATTCTAATTAACTCCTATAATTACAAATACTAATTGACTCCTACAATTTACATCTATTATTATCTTAATACAATCTATACAATCCTCTATTAAATAAATAAAAAAGAGACGACTCCGGTTATTTCGGTATTTATGGGCTCAAAGAACCGAAGATGAAATATCAAATATAGGTCCACAGTAGGCCTGGTTAACTTAGACCGGTTTAAATTATTCATGTTTGGTTGAGATCTAAAGTTAAATAATGACTTAAGGTATTATTGTTTGGTTAGAGTTAGTGGAGGACTAAAATTTTAAAAACCTAAGTAATAAATTAATTAATAAGTATACTAATTATATAATAGTAATATATTAATAATTTATTATAATAAGATACTAATATATAATATTAATATATTAATAATAACTATAATATATATAGTAATTATTTTAATATTTATACAATATAAGATATTAATTATATAATTATGTATAATAACAATTATTAATAATAAGATACTAATATATAATATTAATATATTAATAATATAACTATAATATATTATTTATTATATAATAATTATTTAATATATTAACAATATAACATATTAATTATATAATTATTATTAACAAAAAGATACTAATTATATAATTATTATAATAATTATTTAATACATTAACAATATAAGATATAATTATATAATGATATACCAATAATAATAATAATAATATACTATAATATATTATATAATCATTCAAGTAAGGCAGGTGTAATAAAATTAAACCGTGTGTGAAGTGGTTTAATTTAGGTTTGATTATTGGTGAAGAAAGTGCATGAAGTTATTCACGTCCCTTACAAATATTATTGCCTCCTTCAAGGCAGATGCCTCGGCTTGAATCGGGCAGCACACTCTCGCCGGAGCAGCCTTGTAAGTGACAAGTTGAATCCCTTTCTCCACAACAAAAACCAATCCCCCTCTCCACGGCTTCTCCAAGAACCATCACACATGGCAAACAAAAGGAATTCACGTACGGATGTGCAAGTTGATATATAATCTTGGCATCGTAATATATAGCTGTCGTGCACAGTACTGTCTGGTGAAAGCGATTTTTCTTCACTAATTGAGCTAGAAAAGCAAATAACTATGCTAATCATATTTCTAACAGCCTATTACATTGACTTTAATCATAATCTGTTGCAACTAACTCTAACTATAATCATTATGGCTAACTAACTTGTTGTCTCTATAACATCTCCTATTAGGGGAAATATAATTGAGCCCATAAGAATATTTTGTTATAATTTAGAAGAGAATTATTTGTTTGATACTTTTTGAAAGAATTACATTTTGTATAATTTTCCCTCCCATAGATTCGCTGATTCAAAATAATTAAAATACATAAAATTTATATAGTCAAGGTCCTAATAATGTTTACTTATTGGTCTAAAGAGTAAGAAAGACTGACATCATCATAGAATAAAGCAATGTTACCTAAGAGAGGAATAAAGATTTTTTTTTGTTAGTTCAATAAAGATTAATATCTTTGATTTTGAAGCGACGTACATCAAATTGCGTAATGTGTCACATTAACTGAAATAAACCATTAAATCATAACCGTCCCTTCCTCGTGATTTTAGCCGAATTTAAAACCATCCGTCAAGATCAAACAGCCAGGAATCTGCACTCCAAGTTTTTACTCCCTTATTCGTCCTTCAACAAAAAAAAGCATTCTTAATTGTTAAAAATGATCAAATAGGTCCATCATTTTAGAGCTGATCATAATAGATAAAATTATTTTTTTAATAAAAAGTAAACATAAGAAAACAAGAGCTGAAGAGGCCTAGCATTCCTTTCATTAATTTGTTTCGTGGTTCCCTTCATGAGTTTGAGACATTTTCCTTCCGTTTGTATGCTTCGTTGAAGTTAAATTCTTTTGTAGCTGGATATAAATCGGAAGTAACATGTCATAAGATATCATCTGCAGGAGATAGGTGTAGGTCCGATGCCATCGGACCTACATTTAGGTTCAATTAGCTCTACCACCGTAGATTAGCATCAAGATCTATGCGTACGAAAATTAATACATATTTGCACGTATTTTGATGCAGAGCACACGAATCTTGATGAGATTGAATGGTCATCACACCATCGAACCAAGGTAGGTCCGATGGGCATTGGACCTACTCTGCTTCCCATCTGCAGATATATCCACATGCTTCCAACAGGAAAATTTCTTTTAGAACAAAGTTGAGGTCCATCTAAGAGCCCAGCCCATCAGCTCATAAGCGGCCTCTAGAGTGAGCGAGAAACAGGTAACAGTGAGAGGTGTGACCGACGGTTTGCTGTTCCACTAAGAACAAACTACAAAGAAAGCGCATGCTTAGTCCCACATTGATTTCCTTTACACATAAGATTCGGTGCTGCCTTATAAAACCAAAGCGATGCCTCCATTGCAACTCATACCTTTCTCGGCCTTTTGGCTAAGATCAAGTGTAGTATCTGTTCTTATCAGTTTAATATCTGATATGTGGGCCATGTGCTCACAATGATATTAAATTTATTTTTTGTGGGGGAGGGTCCACCACAGTAGCTTGCTACTGGGGCCTTCGAGCGTTGCCCTTGCGTTGCACTACTGCATGGGTCTGGCGCATCCCTACCAATACTAATCAAAACTTTCCTATTTTAAAAAAAATTAAAAAAATTTAATTAATAAGAAATAATATCTAAGCTATGTTGCATAGATTTGGGTATCATAGGGTGGATCCGTATCCTCTGCATTAACTCAAAAGGGAATCTTTTGAGTTAATGAATTTCAACCGTTTGATTTTAAACGGAGCCAATCCGGTTCGTGCCTATAAAATAGGAGGTCTTTTAATATTAGTGCAGATTTAGTTCGCACGAATTTTAAAACAGATCGAATGGTTGAGATGTATTAACTCAAAAGATTCTCTTTTGAGTTAATGCAGAGGATACGAATTCTCGTGGGTGATATGGCAATTAAAAAAAAATTTAAATCTAGAATAAGAAGAGTATGGGTGATATGGCAATTTAAAAAAAAAATTAAAATCTAGAATACGATATGATGTTGCATAGATATGGGTATTGTAGGGTGATATGGTAATTTTAAAAAATCTAGAATACGAATGTCAATTATATATATTATTTTTATTATTTTAATTGAGGATGGTTCAAATATATTTATTTTTTATGCCTTCACCAACATTTTTATTTATATCCAAAGTTAATTACAAAATAATAAAAATGTCCAGACCCATTTGGTTTTATTAAAAATGTCCAGACCGGCCAGAAAATGGCCGGTCCTTATTTAAATAGAAAATCGGTCATTTTCTGAGTTCCCTATATTTTTTTTAGAGACAAATAGCTAAAATGCTGAAATATAACACTAAAAAATCGAATTGTTTTTTAAAATATTTGTTAGATTACTCTTTTTTATATATAATTAGCATATTTATACTAAAATACGCTAAATTACTTGAAATTATGTTAATTTACGCTGAATTACACTAAATTACGCTAAATTACAATAATTATGTAAAATTATGCTAAAATACGGTAAATTACGCTAAATTACGATAAGTCAGAGAAAAAAAATATAGGTTTTGGCTTGTTGAATTGTAGTAAAGGACTGTAGAGGTGCCAACATGTATGATACAAATCGGGTGGGTGCATTTTTATATTCGTAGCTGTTAAGCTAACAAAAAACCTTGTCATGTACCTGATAAGCTAATGAAAAAAAAAATTATCCACATATCTTATCGAATACGATTGATCAGATAAACAGATAAAAGAGTGTCGTTTGCATCCCTATCAAGAAGATTGCCGTGGCAAGAGAGAGCTTGAAATACAGTCTCTGTGATGTGTGCTTGGCTATCAGTTTGTCATAGTTGCTTAGATAATTGATGAACACTGAATTACAATTTACAAGCAGGTTGAGCAAATTATAAGTGCCTTCCATCCGAATTGAGCATGGGCCATGTTATAGTGCGGCCATGGCCGGGTCAACACGTGTTCTAGCTCGGATCAAGCCTGTAAATGTGCCGTTAAATTTTGTAGTAGTGATATTAATGTTTTAAAATGCGGTTTTGTTCATGCATGCGAAAGGACACTGCATACCGCATATGCAGATTTTAATGCGGATTTTAAAATGAGAATTCAATATATACATATTCATATGTGTGTATTTGAATTTTTTTCACATAAATAGCATGAATTTATTTCCACATATAATACATATTCATATGTGTGTATGTGAAAAATACAATATTTTTTGCATAATAATCAAATTGCTTGCTGCTTCACAATTATAATTATACATGTTTTCCGCATAAACAACAAGTTCTGTATGCAACAATTACAAAGCCGCATAACGCATATTAAATTTGAGATTTTGGATTGGATCCATATAACGCATATTAAATTTTGGTTTCATGCGCCGCATATTAAATTTTGCATCTGACATCAACATATGCGGTCCACATATGTAGCCACATATTCAAAACACATAAGAAGATTGCATGACGTTATGAGTACGGCTACCGACTACATAGGCACATGCAGCCACATATGCGTCCATGCAGCTGCATTTTAAAACAGTGGTGATAGTAGCAGTTACTTTGAGAAAATGGTAAAGAATATCAAAAAGCAATTTGAATATGCAGCGATAATTCTATTATCCAAGTGCTTGGCTATGAAGCTAACTGGCTAACATATAACATATCAATATGAAATAAAAAAATATCAATTAACGGTTCTCTCGAATATATGAATATATAAAATACACGAGTGAGGTTATGATACTTTGTAGAGTGCAAAACAGTCCGTAGAAGTTCAAACAGTTAATATGACTATTTAATAAATTTTCGTATAAAAAATGTAGTTGGAGATTGAATTTATATTTTTAGATTTTTTTTTTCACTATTTTGTTTAGATAAGTAGAAAATCATCGGATCTAGAGTTTTAACCACCTGTCAGGAAAAATAGTATAAAATTTCTAAAAGATATGAAATTTAGTTTTCAAATATATTTTCTTATGAAAATCACATTGACAATTTGTATGAACTGTTTGAACTTTGTTTAAACAAAGATATGAATACATCGCAAAATTTGCACATCCATTTTATCCAATGGATCTTCGTATGAATGTAAAATTTGCACATTTGACACATATTGAACGGCTCCGGCTAATCCACCTAATCACCTATGAAGATCCATTTTATCCAAAGTGGATCCATTTTACTCCAATTTGCTAAAATGGATGTTTCCAGTTTGGATAAATGGAGAAGAACAAAACCCCTAAACCCCGACCTGACATGATATCTCTTCGCTAATCACCTCTCACAGCCGATGTTCTCACGCGCTCGCCTCCATTGCTTGGTCGTCCGAGCTCTCTCTTCAGTCCTCTACTCCCCCGTGTAAAAAAACAAAGTTAAGAAGACAAAAAGCAGATAGCTTGCGAAACCCTAACCTAGACAAATCAGGTAAGGCGATAACCGATGGTGGCCCCCCAATTCATATTTCATTTCCTATCCAGTTCTCCATTTCTTGTCAGTAATGCTTCAATAGCCTTCTTTTCTAATTTGTAGAAGGTTTCTCCAATGGCGCTCCAGCTTCGAAGCATGTTTTCTTCGAGCTGCGTACAGAGAAGTTTATCTAGTCCGTACAGGTTTCCTCCGGCCACGGTATTCTTTTACTTTTCCTTTTTTCCCCCAATAACTGTTCCATCTTCTATTATTTTCTTCATTTGTTGGTATTAACTGCAAACCTTGCATTTATTCCCTTTACTAAATGAACAGTAAGAATGCAGCGTCTTTGATAGGTAGTAGTAGAAACAAGGATGACTAAGCACTGCCTAATGTTGGATTTTAATAGCAGACAACCTCAGATATGCAATAAATTGTACACAACTATCTAAGAAAAATTATGAAAAGGGATTAAAAGTTCAATGTGTCTCAATTTGAGTGCATACCGGTACTGAACCTGACTAGTACATACTATTTTTACACTAAAATGTCTACCAGTTGAAATTTCATAATTCTTCCATGCCAGTAATCTGTTTGTTATAACCTATCAAACTACTGTTTTATAAATAATCTCATCTTTTATTTAAGATTTACAGTTGTTTATGTTATCTCAACTGGCATTGTGCAGATACAATACCAACCATTCATGAGCTCTCGTTTTACCAGCTTACCTTACCCACCCCTCACCATTGGTGTAAGATGGATAAAGCCTTTACAACATCCAATAATTAATTGTAGTGCATTAACCCGTGCCAATTCAAGGTCCACTTTTAGATTCGTCTTGCAATTCAAAGGGTGGGCCACTTATTCTTCTGGTCATTCAGGTATCATGACCTTTGAATAATTTGTTTTTTGCACTTTTTTGTGTGTAATAGCTACTTTTAGTTAATTTAAGCATCCAAATTGAAGGTTATTGACGATGAGTTAACTCGTCCCTGTTCAATTGTTTCCTTTTTTTCCCTTAAATTGAATTTGAATTGGGCTAAGTTGGTTATCAGTTGTTTAGACAACCTACTCATGCGTACCAAGAATATCTGGTCAAGTTCTTGTATATACCACCTAAAAGCTTGTCTTTCTTGGTAAAATTGATTTTTTTTTTTTAAATGAGTTCAGGAGACTAATAGTGATTTGTGTAATTTTAGGAAAATCGAAGGAGTTTGCTGATAAAATATCCACAAACGCACCGAAGAGAAAAGGCGGCTCATTTGCCCTCTACACTAGTCTAAATGGAAGATCTAGTACCACAGCAGCTAGTAAACCCATGAAAAAAACCATAAAAACTACTAAAGCGGATAACACTGTTTCAAAGGAAGAAACAGAAGCCAGTATAAATACTGAAATAATATCTAAAGAAAAGAAAAAGGCCTCCCGGACTAGTACTTCTCAAACGAAGAAAGATGCTGAGGCTGAAATCTCCAACAGAACTTTGTCAAAGGCCGAGAAATCCAACAAAGCATCTAAAGAAAAGAAAAAGGCCTCTGGGACTAGTACTCAAACAAAAAAAGATGCTGAGGCTGAAATCCCCAAGAAAACTTTGTCGAAGGCCAAGAATTCCAGCACAGCTAAAAAGAAAAAGGAGTCAACCTCTACTAGTTCAACAAAAGGGGTGGCTGTGCCCCAAAGTTTAAAAAAATCATCAAAGGCTAAGAAATCTACCACCAGTGCATCTCCACCTGAAAATTTGGTCAAAACAAGCTCAGTAAAAGCTCCTTCGAAGGTCAAAAGTACGAGGACAGTTAAAAAGGAAAATGTTGCTAATACGTCTAGCTCAAAAAAGAGCTCTTCTAGAGCCTCTTCTAGGACTAAAGGATCTAATACTGTTGCAGAGTCAGTAAACGGGGCAGTGAAAAGAGGGAGGTCCCATGATTTCAAGCCACTATACCCCCCAGTTGGGAAATCGGTGGTGGTAGTGGAATCAGCTACGAAATCAAAAGTGATTCAAAATTATCTTGGAAGTATGTATAAGGTGGTGCCAAGTTATGGCCATGTGAGAGACCTGGCTGGGAGGTCAAGGTCGGTACGGCCAGATGAGGATTTTAGCATGGTTTGGGAGGTTCCACATGCTGCATGGACCCACTTGAAGTGTATTCGTGATGCACTAAACGGGTATATATATTTTTTTATTTGTTTACTAATTGTCAAATGGATTTACCTGAGGGCTTACAAAACCCTACACATAACTAAAGTGCTCCAATCCTTAAGTCATCAGTGCAGCTGGTAAACAACTGGGCAACACATACCAATACAAAACACCTTTGGAGGGGTGTGTGTTGTGTTTGGTGGGGGGGAGGGGGGGGGGGGGGGGGGGGGTTGGTTGGGGTTAATAGGTATGTAAACTAGTGATATTGTCTTTCATCTTGTTTGTCTCAATCAATGCTGGTACTGGCATTGTGATTTTTAAATTATTGGTAGGGAAAATTGGTGCTAGGATGCTTTTTTCTGCTTTTATTTTGTTTCCTCTGAACAGCTGAACACGAATGCATGAATTGATGTGATTCATATGTGTACTGCCAGGATTAGTAAACTTTTCAAGTGTGATGAACTCTGGCTATTAAACACCTAAATCGTATGATAAAAAACTGAAAAAGGGTTTTCCCTATTTTCTTTTTCAGAGCTGAAAACCTAATTCTAGCATCGGATCCTGACCGGGAAGGTGAGGCAATTGCATGGCACATAGTTGAGATGCTCCACCAGCAAGATGCTCTGACCAAAGACGTCGCCATATCAAGAGTTGTTTTCCATGAAATTACTGAGAGTTCTATCAAGGCAGCACTGCAGTCACCAAGGGACATTGACATGGACTTGGTCAATGCTTACCTGGCTAGGCGGGCCCTCGATTACCTCATTGGTTTTAACATCTCTCCCGTGCTCTGGCGGAAATTGCCAGGCTGTCAGTCAGCTGGACGTGTCCAATCAGCTGCACTTGCCCTGATATGTGATAGAGAGAATGAGATAGAGCAGTTTAAGCCGGCAGAATACTGGAATGTCAAGTGTCTTTTTGGCTAAGGAGAGGGGATTCGATGCGCATTTGGCACATTATGGTAGAAAGAAATTGAACCAGCTCTCAGTTTGCTCTGAGGAGAAGGCAAGGGAGATTGAGACACATATTTCAAGTTCGAAATTTAAGGTATTGAGTAAGAAAACTAGCAAGGTTTCTAGGAACCCACCTATGCCATATATAACATCGACTTTACAACAAGATTCCGCCAATAAGCTGCAATTTAGTGCCTCTTCCACCATGAAGGTAATTTTTTGTACAATGTACTTCTAAATTGTTCATTAAGTACAAAATAAATTTCTTTCACTATAACCTTTTATTAGTTTGGACAAATTGCCAGACATTTTATTAGCTTGGAGGAAGGTTTATGATTTGACCTGTCCTCTGTGTTTCTTTCTCAGCTGCAAGCTGATCTTAAGTTCATTTTCATCAGGTGACCTAATTATGGTGTTATTCTAATTACAGTTGGCTCAGCGACTCTATGAAGGGGTTAAACTATCAGATGGAGAAGCTACAGGACTCATAACCTACATGCGTACAGATGGCTTTCATGTATGAACCCTGCTTTAATTGTTTTTTCTTTTCTGTATGAGGGAGTTTAATTTGAAAATTTTCCATCCCTTGTGTAATAATGTGTTTTTTTCATTTTTCTATTGAAGATTTCTGAAGGAGCCGCAAAGGACATAGTATCGTTTGTTCAAGAAAGGTTGGCACTTTTCTCACACCAAAATAGGGGTGGAAGTCCATATTTGTCTGACGATTGCAAGCTAAAACTTGCTACCACTTGCATTGAATTGTGACATGGCAGAATTCTGTTTTTTTCTACATCTTGACATGAAAAACAACATGTTTGGACTCAATTATACATTACTTCAAATATTTTATTCATAACGTGTTTCGACTAAAATGAAACTATAACACACTTCTCTGGTACTGGACGTATTTTCTCTTTTTCTGGTAGTTATTTGTACCGGCAGAGTTGCAAATGAATCAAGCTCGATTGAGCCAACCTTAGCTCAAGCTTTATTTGATTAGAAGTCGAATTGAGTCGAGCTCGATTGGAAATCAATTACTCTAGCTAGCTCAGACTAAATCAAATTCGAATCAAGCTAGAGCTCTATGCAAACTCCATTATTAGCTTTTGTTATATTCATTTCCATATTATTATAAGAAATTAAATTGTAAAATAACTAATAGTTCTTTTCTAGATAAAATTTATTTAATCACTAATATTTTGTTGATTGTATGATAAAATTTGGACAAAGTTTACAAATTATATCTAAAAATTAAGCATCTCACATGTCATATTAAAGCTAGATACTCCAAATTGAATGAAATTATGTACCGAGTTATTTTGAATCGAGCTCAAGCGAGTCGATCCAAATGATTTTGAACTTGTGCTCGAGCTAGCCAAAAGTCTAATTAAACGAGTTAAGCTTGGGTTAAATTCGGATGGAACACGACAGAGGGCACAAGCAATCAGCTAAATTTGCAGCCTAGACTGCAGCTAGTATGCCTCTCTAAATACAGTTGGCCCGGAAGCTTTATGATGGAGTTCATTAATTTGTCTCCTCAATGAATTTAGGAGGCACAAATGCCTGCATTATACTGGATCTGTCTTGATCTTTCTTTTCTTTGATTTTATGTATTTATTTTAGAAATTTTTTGGATTTTATGGAAGTATGATTGCTTTGTTGCAGATATGGAGATGAATTTAGTTCATCGGGGGTACACAAATATTCTAAAAAAGTAAAAAATGCACAAGAGGCGCATGAAGCTATCAGGCCCACTGACATAAGGAGGTTGCCATGTGAGGGTTTCTTCTATTTTTATCTATTAGTTTTAGAGAGTACCAAACAGCAAGCATTGTATCACTATTTGGTATCAGTACACATGGTACTGGTTTTATGCAATGCTGCAGATTCATGAAGTGTTTGTCTTTACTTCTGAAATGGTGGAGAAATATCTTCTCTGCCTAATCTGAAATCTTTTTGCTGTACTGGACTACATGAATCTTTGGCATAAGTCTGTGGTTCTTTGCTAACTTCTACTAAATATATTCAGCCACTTTAAGAGGGGTTCTTGATGAAGATGCTTTCAAGCTATACTCACTTATATGGGCTCGAACAATGGCTTGCCAAATGACCCTGCAAGGAACAACATAGTATGTTTGTTGATTCGCATTTTGTATATTAATTTCTTATTACTTGGTGCACATCTGTAACTATTTCGGTCATGTATGTGTCGTCTAATTAGCTTTAATCATTGAAAAGTATTATTCTCGTTATTAGGATAATGATTATCGATTTTACTTGATTTTTGTGTCATTTAATTTCAATAGGTAACTTTTAAGAACTTTTTCAAATTTGAAATTCAAGAACAAATAATTCCAACAGCATAACTGCTGACAATTGTAAAAGTCTGTACTGCAATAAAGGTGATCAATAAGCTAAATTGATATTTTTTTCCAGATTCAAGTTGACATTGGTACAGCTGACAAGGATATGATTTTTCGCTCCTCGGCCTCAAGAGTTGATTTTCTTGGATATCGGGCTGTTTATGAGGTCCATCCTTAGTTTTATGTAAAATATTCATCCTACCTACTAGATGGCTGATATGCATTTCATTGCATTACTCCATGTGAGATGCTGTAGCCTGTAGCAGTCTTTAGGCCATTCATTCTCATAGCAGCTGGTACTAGAACGGACAATATATTTGTTAAACATTGTTAGTGATTGGAGAGTAGAGATTTGTTGGTACTATATGTTTGATTTACAGTTGCAGAAAGAGCCAAAAAATATTAAATATATCCTTTGTAAATATCAGGACAAAGAAGCAGGAGCAATCGGTACTAACAGTGACGAAGATGAGACTCATGATAAGCATTCTGAGGTTCTACAAGGACTGGAGGTATATATTTTCTGTGGATATGGATGTGTATGTGCATTTATATGTGTCTTGTGTTAAATTCTGGATGTTATGATCAAGTAAATGTGAATATGCTAATAACTTATTCATCTTTTGTAAGATCAATGAATCTATAAAGTTGGGAGAGGTGAATCTTAGCCAGCATTTCACCAAACCACCACCACGTTATTCGGAGGGCGCATTGGTTAGTGATTAGTACAAAACAACTATGATATGCTTAATAGGTTTGTGTAGTTAAATCATCTTACTCATTATTGATCCTTAAAACATTTAAAAAGGTTAAAAAGCTGGAGGAGCTTGGAATTGGAAGGCCATCTACTTACGCAGTTACAATGAAAGTGCTGCAGGTACTTTTTTTCCCCTAGTTCCTTTCCAAGTAACTTCTTTTTTTTACATATCTTGTTGTTTTTAATTCGATAAAGGATCATTTGGGTTGACAATCTTATAAATCTCGTTTTCTATGGTTGTGATAATCAGGATAGAAACTATGTTGTAATGAAAAGCCGGGCGTTTCATCCTGAATTCCGTGGCCGCATGGTAAGGAAAAATGTGCTTTTTTTTTAATTTATGAATTTTATTTTTTTAATTTTTTTATTTCCAATCTATGGTGCACTTTCTGTTTAAGTCCTACAATTTTCTTGTTGGATATCTTTTTTTAGGTTACAGAATTTCTTGCTAAGCATTTCTCCGAGGTTACTGATTATAGCTTTACTGCTGGTATGGAGACTGAGGTATGCTTCCATGATAATATTTGTGTACATATTCATATGTAGCGACATTAATATGATAGTGCCTATACTGAGTAGTTTATCTAGCACATACCAGACTGTACCAGTTGCATTCTGGTTATGAGAGCAACATTGATTAGAGGATGTTGAAGCTGTTATGTTTCCTCTTATTTATTTTTCTTATTCCTTTTGTCATCTTCTCATCTTGTTTCCTGGTTAGTTGGATAACGTCTCTGCTGGGACCTCACAATGGAAAGCCCTTTTGAATGATTACTGGTCACGCTTTAGCAAGTGCTGTGAACTAGCTATCCAAGTCAATCCAAGGGAGGTACTTCATTTAGTTCTTCTGTTCCTTTACAAACTAGAAATAACATTATAATTTTTAATGATTTCAAGAAAAGTGCTGGGAGGCTGAATGGTTAATTTTGAAAGTAGATTTTTTTTTTTTTTCATAGGTAGAGACCCTGTTGGAATCTAAATTTGGCCACATATTGTTTGCACAACTCCCTGGTGAGAGCAGGACATGCCCTAGGTAATGGCATGCAGCACTTTTCTTAATAATCAGACAAAACTGTTCCACCTTTATATATCTGCATACACTATTCCATGTGAAATGTATAGATATTGTAAAATTCAAATTCTTTTTGTCAAAGTCAACTAGTTTTTTAAAATGTTCAAAATTTGATTAATGGTGAGTATAATCTTTACAAGATCTTCCTTTTGTATATGCAGCTGTGGTACCGGTACTTTGAGATTGAAAGTTAGTAGGTTTGGTATGGGCTATTTCATAGGCTGTGATCAACACCCTAGATGCAAGTACGTGAACCCCCGCCCCCCTCTCCTCCTTCCTCTCTAAAGAAATAAAATAAAATAAAATAAATGCAATAATGATAACCAAGTTTCTTCAATTAAAGATGATTGAAGCTGTTTGCAGTGAAATGTGTCAGCAAGGCACATGGCCTGCCTAGAATGGCATTTAAAATATATAGGCTAGAATTAACAAAGAACTGAAATTTTGTGATCAAGCTAGTACCAATATGGCACTGAAAAGTAATACTTTATGTTTGCGGTGTGGAATGGCCAAATTCCATCTTATGTTGTTTGTCTGGAAAAGGCTTTTTTTTTTTTTTTTACTGATCATTTATACAAATTGTTGGTTCTATGTATAATAGGTACATATGCAGTACATTATTTCAAGAGGATGATGATGCTCAAGACCCAGATAAAAATCAGAATTTATCTTTTCCTGCAAAGTGTATTGGGAATTTTCCTGGTACTGACCAAAAGGTAAGGACTAATTGTTGCATCATCTTTTTTAAATTTTTCTTGTATTTGTTTTCAAAATAAAATCAGAGGAATATCATTTTGCAAGAATTTCTTCGAGATCACATTATAGGGTTCCCAATTTAGGGATTTATTAATCATTTGCTCTAAAGCATAAGATTTTACTTTAGGTGGTCATTTGGTTTTTATATTCTTGATGGCCAGTTGCTAGTAGGGTAAAACTTAGACTTGCCCTGTTCATGTTTTTAGCCAGTGAAGGATTTTCTTGATTTTCCTGATGCAGCAAACACTATTATGAGCCAAAAAAGGCACACTCAACCCTAAGCAGCTAGGAAAATCTAAAATAAAAATTATTCAAGTAAATGAAGTAAATAAAGCATCACTTGCTGAAATGATCAAAGGAACATGTACCTTCAGCCACTGTCAAAATGTTCAAAAAAAAGAAGAAAAATGTACCTTTATTTTTTAGGGGTTTATTTTATTTATTATTATTTTTTTTAAAGCATGTCTTTCCTGTTAGTTACCTTTTTTTTTAACTTGACAGGTGCTAATAAAAAATGGCCCTTATGGATACTATGTCCAATTAGGAGAGGACAACAAGGGATGCACCCCAAAAAGAATCCCTCTTCCTGTAAGTTTCAAGGACAATAATGAAGCTATTATGTATTCGTAGTTTTTCAGAAAAGGTGTAGTAATACAATCTTGACCCAGACAGTAGTAGCTTTAGCACCAAGTTCTGCTTTACTGGCCTATAGAAATGTGGCCTGTTTGATCGTTGTACTACTTAATTACGGTGTGGGTATGCAATTGAGAAAATACTGTGCATAAACATGGTTGGAGTAATTTTAACCAAACTTCAAAGATGCAAACTCAAAATCTCATGGATTATATTTTGTACAGAAGAACAAGAATATTAACCAACTCACTCTTGAGGATGCTTTAGAGCTGCTGAAGTATCCTAAAATATTGGTAAGTATTGCTTCACAAAAAATAGTATGTGGTTCTTAGTTGTTCCAGTAATTTTTTCATTTTTTCTCCAATTTTTGCTGTATCTTGCGTAACTTTGTGTTTGAAACAATTTCAGGGAGAGCACCCTGATGATGGCCAAAATGTTTACTTAACACTTTCAAAAGTCGGCTTTAGTATAAAACATAGGAATACTATTGCACCAGTACCTAGGGTAAGCATGATTTGCTATATAATTTTCGTATTGATTTATATTTATGGGTTTTTTGCAAATTAGCACAGTTTCGTATTACATCACAAATAACACCACGGCCATTAGCACCCAATTTATTGTGATTAGTAAATACTTCTTGACCATTACAAGTCACTTGCAGAAGCAAAATTTATCAGCTGACTTGGCACACATGTTCATTTTTACTAAAAGGAACTCAATTAAAAATATTTGATTGGTATCAGGAACCCAATTTGTAGCTTGGTTTCAGTGTTACCTTGAACATACCAAACAAGAACAGCTGGTTGGTTTGAGGGCAAGGCTGTGAATTTTTAGCATAGCGCCTTTACAATAACACTAATCAGGTGGCATGTCCAAGTAGCTCACAAATGTTAGATGGTAGTAGCAAATCTAAGCATTGTGGGGATCTTTTAAATCATAATGCAAAGTTATTTTGCTAAGCAATACACCTTAATTGAGTTTTTTTAGACCAATTGCAATGAGGGCTAAATGGGGTTAAGATGACCCTCTTATGCAAGATTGTCTTACAGGCAGTTTCTAAAAATGGCCTTTTTACCAGTTAGCATTAGCAAAAGCATAATGGTTGCAAAAATGTTTAACAGAATTATGACCCAAAGGAGATTACGCTTGCCAAGGGAGTGAAGATCCTTCAGAGTAAGAACGCAAAGCATCTAGGCCGCCCAAAGAAAGGCCAACGTATAACTGCCAAATTTAATAAAATCCTTGCAGATCAATTAGCGTGAGCCCCTCTGCTAATTCTCTTAACTCATATGTGAAGTTGGTTACGAGTTCGCTGGAGAATTAACGGACAGACGATCCCCTTTCCAAGTAATATGGTGAAGAAAATTGCTTTATTCTTTTTTGAAAATTCCCTTCTTCTTTTTTTTGGGTATTTCATGAGTTCAAAGTTCATTTTTTTATAGGCAATGGAGCCAGGACTTTCATCTTTATAGGTTAGAAAGATAATGTGAATTTGCTATATATCCATACACACTGGAATGGGATAGATCTCGCAAAATAATTTTTGTTTCAAAGAATTGATAATAAGTTGTCAATTTATATAATGTACGTGCTTATTATTTTTTTTTTTTCAAGTAGCAGGCAATTGCCTTAGAATGCACATTGTCACTGAAGTTCATTTAAGTTGTCTATTTTTCGTTCAGAAATGCAACATGCGGTGCATTTTTTAATGACAAATCTATAACTCTTTAGTATTAAAATTTCATACCACCAATTAGCTTTAAAATTAGAAGAAAAAACAATCTACTTGATAGTGGCACAAGCTACTGAAAGTTGTTTTGGTAGGAGAAACATAATTTGCAAGATTATGAATCTGCTTATGTGATCTTGCTAAAATTGCAATGCTAGCAACTGGAATGATTGATAGTACAAGAGAATAACCCTTGTGAAAAATGCACTCGAGACTCCAAAAACAACCAACCAGCCACTATACTCGAAGCTAGAAATAATATCAATATGAACAAGAGAATAACCTTTGTGAAAAATGCACTCGAGACTACAAAAAAACCAACCAGCCACTATACTCAAAGCTAGAAATAATACCAATATGAACGCGTTAGGAGTTCTCTTTCACTAAGAAGTCTTTAAGTTTGAGAAAATAGGTTTTAGTTGGTGCTCGTTTACGACAAGACATGCTCCCATCAACCGCACAACAGGGCTGGAACACTCTCAACAGTAACAATTTGGAACATTTTGAAGGATTGAAACAACAAAATATTCAAGAGCATTTGAACCAACACATACAGCAACTGAATCTGCAATCCAACAGCAAAATATTCAGAACATCTGGACCAACAGATATAGCAACCGAATGGGCAATCTAACAGCAAAATATTTCATTGGTATGTCACTACATAAAACCATCGGAGTAGGTCCGATGCTCATCGGACCTACCTTGGTTCGATGGGTGTGATGACCATCCGATCTGCATCAAGATTCGTGTGCTACGCATCAAAATCCATGCAAGTCTGTATCAATTTCCGTGCACATAGATCCTGATGCTAATCTTACGGTTATAGAGCTAATTGAACCTAAATGTAGGTCCGATGCCCATCGGACCTACTCCTATCTCCTACATAAAATATCGTTTTAAATTGCTAGAATTTCATTGATACCTAACCCTAGTATTTTCTTCATCTTCTTTTAATAAAATAATTAATAGGCTAAAAAAAAAAAAGCTGGAGTTATACCCGAAACTCTTCTGTGATAGAAAATGTCATTGGACAAGTCAATTGGAAATTTGTACTTCAGCTTTTCGGCCGTATAGCAATTCATTGCTTCAACTGCGTACCACTGGGAAAGCTACAATAGTAAAACTGGCCCTAAAAGTTCCATTCACATAAAAAAAAAAAAAAAAAAAAAAATTTGCACGCAAGCTGTGCTTACAAAATAAATTATCAATTACAATCTCGCTATGGACAGCAAGACCGCCATTGCACTTGCTACAAGCGATCCACCTTGTACCCGCTGTCAGCTATTTAAAATCTTGGAGCGGTCTCAATAACCGAAACGGTCATTCAATTTTGTGCGCCCATCACCAGTTTGACCTGCCACAATAATTTTTAACATGACTACATGAGTCTTGGTCTTGAGAGGAGTGGTTTCATGTTTTTTCAAACAGTACCAAACTTTATTTGCGACTCTTACCAGCTTTTTGTGCACTATCTAGTACCTATATAGGCCCCCAAAATGCTTATGCTATCACGGTAATATAATTAATAATAAGAAAAAAGAACTATTGAACTAACATGCTGGCAAATTAATAATTAATAATAGGATGTGTTGTTTGTCGCTCATCTAATATGGAAACAGCACTACATTTGATGTTCAAGTGCTCATATGCAATGCAAACTTGGAGGGAGATACAGTCAACAGTAGGTGTCAGAATATTAGCAGATGGCCATTCATTGCAAGAAATTTGGAACTGTTCATTGCAACTGGGAGGAAGTCGGTACTGGAATCAAATGCGGCCAATCTTGTTGAGCTGTGCATGCTGGTTATTATGGAAACATAGGAATGAGATTGTGTTTAGAGACAAGAGATTGCCACCGAGAATACTGGCAGAACGAATAACACAGGAATTCCGGATGTGGGCAAGATACTGTTAACTATCTTAAATTAGCAGGGGTAGTTGTACTTTTCAATAGATGGCATAGATGATAGCACTGATGTAATGAAGTGGTGTAATGACTTAAAATTTCAATGGAATAAAATATATTTGGCAGCCACTGCCAAATTTTTCAAAAAAAAAAACATGCTGGCAAATTAACAATGCATGTCTAGTCAACTCCATTACCAGGCAATCTGCAATGGAAAAATGACAAAAAACCAGGGCTTCCTTCACAAAATTACTGTATTACATGTACAGAAATTACCTTCAGGAGGCACCCAAGCTTCATGGTCCGAGCTTTCAAGAAAATCAGGTCTAGAAGGCCCCAAAACCCGTTTTTCTCTTTTACTTTTCTTCTCCATTTTATCACCATCTTCTAATTCATCCAAGGCTTGATACCCTCTCTCATGCTTGAGCAAAAGAGCAACCACATCGGCTACCGAGCTTTCCGGTTCAGTTTTAGTTGCTTTCGTATCCTTATTACCACTACTGGAATCCTCACTTCTAACAGGTTCTTTTCTCTTTCTCATTATGAGACCGGACCTAGCTGCCTCAATTTCATTAACATGACCTGATTGGGGCAGAAGCACCGCTTTTCTATCCTTGTAATCCACAAAACTATCACTTTCTTCTGTCTCTGTACTTTCCATTTGTACCTCATTCGCCTCGCTTTCTGTGCTAACCCTGGTAGCACCCAGCCACTGGGGTTTTGGTAAGGTAAATTTAGAAGCTGGTTTCTCTTTTTCTTCCTGTTCTATTTTTTTGGGAGGGTTAATGGGTTCTTGTTTTAATATGTCGGAAGGTTCTTTGGGTTCTTTAACTGGTGTTACATCAGGTCTTTTGGGCTCTTTAAATTGTGTTGTACTAGCAGGTTTCTTAGGCACCTTAAATGTTTTTGAATCAGTAGGTTTTTGGGGCTCTTTAAATGGACCTTTTTCAGATGACAATTGCTGGGACACTTTAGCAAGTTCTCTTTTTTTAGCAGCGTCTCCCATTGGATCGGCTATTTTGAGAAGATATGTAACTTTCTCTAACTCGGTTTGGAGATCAAGAAGATCTTTCTCAACTTTTGCAACCTTCTCATGCACTGTAAAATTAGGGTTACAGAAAGGGGAAAAAAATATAAGTAAATTACCAAGAAGGTTATACTCAAGAAGTTCTGATGATAAAAAGAGAACCACAAGGCCAAAAATTACAAAACCAAGATTTATGAAAAATACTTGAGTGCATTTGCAACTTTAGAATATTTGAGTTACCTTTTGGGAATTGTCATAACTTAATGGCATGGGCTAGGTATGAAAATGAAAAACTAAAGAAAGCATGAAGTGCACTAAGGGACAAAGAGGGAAATATTCAGAAGTAGAAAATGTGAAGCAAACCTAATTGAGAAGAAAGCCCAGTCATATAAGCATCAAGATCATCTCCATCTTCATTTTTCCCACCTCTGGTTGATGCCAATTGATTTTTCTCATCTTCAAGTGATTTTCTTATCATTTCCATCTCATTAATTATTAAATCCCTTTTGTCAAGAAGTGAATCGGCTGTCTCCACAGTTTGTTGTTCCCCACTAGATGATTTGTTCTTTTTCTTAGTTCGGTCATAGAAGTCATCCTCGTCACTGTTAAATTCGGATTTATATTTTGTCAGTAACTCAATTTTAAGGGAATAAAACATACCTCAACAGAGCTACAAATTTCTAAGTTTTACTTCACTCAACCATTTTGTTTATGTCATCTTACTTTTTGCTCTTGGAGTATGAAGTTTAATACAAAACTAACTGGCTTTTTTCCACAAAAAGAAGTTTCTTTGGCAGTTTAAGAGGCAATTAACAAACAAGATAATATGTTTCTGTTTAAGTATTAAATGAGCTGCTCATAAACCTAAAGTTTAAAAAATAAATGTTGAATTTCGACCAAAAAAGCTGTGGATGGTTTAAACCATACTTAAAAGAGTACTGCAAAACTTGAGCTCGTACAATTTTGGTTTAAAATTAAATATGTCATACAATGTACCCTCACTTGAATCAACATATCATAAATGTAATTTGAAAAACACCATACCTAGTGACACCTTCTTCTTCCTCAAAAGCCCCTTTCTTCTTGCCATGAGCTCCTTTCCCAGAACGAGCACCTACACTTTCCCTTATACTCTCATTCAATGTTTCCTCTAGGTTATCTAGCTCCTCCATTAACTGTATTCAACAATGATTATTAATTAACTTCAAGTTTTGAATTGGCTGATTTGGCTTTGAACAGATCCCTAATAAAATTTAGATTGTAAAAAGGAGTGTCAATCAGGATAATTAACAAACAGAGGGTAAAGCAACAAAAAGGCTCCAATGGTTTACTCAACTGACATATCTTGGAAACAATACAAGCGAGAACTCACCTCAGTGATCCTTAGTTCGTTTCTTGCAATTTGAGTTTGTTGACCTTGAGTTAGCCCACCTTGGTTTATATCCTTTGCTCTGATGGCATCTATCTCTTTCTTCATGTGCGCAACCTAACATGGAGGATTATGATAGAGCTTAGAGATCTCGAATTGCAAATTTAAACTGCCAAACAATAATCGTTTTTTATCAATTATAAATTTCATTAGATCCATACCTTTTCAATTCTCTTTACTATTTTGCTCTTGGTTTTTTCCTGCCGTTCAGTGAGCTGTCCCTTATAGGTTTGCCATGTTATTTCATCAACATCAACCTAGAAGAATACGACACGAAGAGATAATATTAGCACCGAGGATATAAGTAATAACAAGTTTAATAGAATAACTGTACATATGGAAAGAATATTACCTCGGGGTCTTCCTCAATGGCATCCTCACCCATGCCCCATGATATACCCTCAGCAAGAGAAGCTTCCCTTTTGGCACGGGCAAGTGACTCTTCACGGTCCCGCCTCTCATCCCTAGCTGCCTTTGCCTCCCTTATTTTGTTCAAATCCCCCTCCTTAATTTAAAAAAAAAAAGTAAGACAAATAAACAATATTAAATAAAGTACCTAATAGGCCATCTTCTGTTTAAAATTAAAAAGTTAGTTTTAGTCTTGGAAGCAGACTCTAGATCAAGAAAGAAATGGATCTGAAATTTCATATTTATTGAGGAAATGTCAAAAGAAACAGAAAGAGCAAAGTGTGTAGTTTCAAACTTACTGGAGGCATCAAGTCAGACGGACCTTGAAATACGTAGAGACGAGTTGACCTGACAGAAATCAATTAAGAAAAGAACTGCATAAGTGTATTTGCCCAAGTAGAAGTCAGATTCAGAAAAAACAGAAGGAACTTGAAATAGCAAAAAGGAAGAACTGGCAAGTAGTTTACTTACATGCCAAATCTGATCACATCACCAACATGAATTTCTGTGTATTCCTTCTTCGTAACCTGAATTTCAAACATGAGAATTTAGATGTAAAGAATTATTCGAGTTAAAATCACTGCTATTGTGTCTTAAATGAAAAAGGTTTTCTAGCCAAATATTCAAATCAGTGGAATGAAACAATAGCCAAATGTTTTTAAGTTATTAACTCTATTAGCTTAGGTATATTAATATTTGATGAATTAAATATAAGGTGGGCATATTTTTGCTCATACCAATAGTATACAATAGCAAAAAACTATATTAGCAAGGCAGCAAGGCTATTTACCTGATTCTTGTTAATAAATGTACCATGGGTACTACCAAGATCAAAGAGAAACACTTCACCGTGTCCTTTGAACTGAAGAACTGTTGCGCAATTGAAACAAAAAGAGCACAGTAAGGAAACATTTTAAGTCACACATTTCTAAATATTCAAAGTAGAAAGCTTTGATAACGATTGCAGAGAGAGAAAGCACTGCAATAAGTAATCTTAAGAGACGGGGGCCAATTCAGTTATCATACCTGATAGGGTTCGGCCCTAATAATTCATCTATTAGGGGCATCAATCTAGGCCTAAATCTTCAGCCCAAAAACCCACTTCGGAGCGCAAAGGCCCACTTTGGCACTGACAAAACCCTTCGGTGGGGACCCATCTCATGCAATATGCCCCCAAAACCCAGACAATAAACAGCTACAGACAAAATTGCCAAGGTCACCCTCCTATGTTACAACAAATAGAGGCCCCATGCCATCATTTCCAACTCTCCAATCATCCCTAAACCCTAGGTCATGCCTTAAACTTCTAACATACCTCGGATCTGACCTGGGTCCTACGTCACTTGGTACTAACCTTGTACCGAGCTCATACCACTCTGGTACCAAACCCCCTTTCCGAGCTAGGGATCCAATCAATACCAGTCCTACACAGCCATTACCAAAATGTACCAATCCGACTAATCTACCGACCCTCACACCCAGATAAAAGAAGTTGCACCAAAATGTATTTAAGTTTATAGAATTTTCTAGAGGATATCAAGTACTAAATAAAATATGGCATACCAGCATGAAATCGTGAAATGGTGGGATGTTCCAACATAAAATCACAAAGTTCTGTTCTTCCAAACAAGTAAGCTCCTTTCTTTGACCTGCACCAATGCCTTTTATTAGGATAAAAAATTGCAATTTTGGTCAGCAGTACCAATAACAGTAAAGTTATGGCACTAACATCTTACTGGTATTTTTGAGACCATTGTATAATTATGTGTACAGCACTCATTATGAATAAAGGTTACGTTAGAAAAGAAAAAAATTAAAATCAAGAGAATACTTACACATCTAAATTCTCTACTATCAATCCTTCTTTGAGCACTTCAAAGAAGAACGGCTGATCAGGGGCCTCGCTCCATTCAGGGATAGTGTATGGTACTTGTGACCTAGCACTTTGCGAACTCAAACGCACCACGCTGGGTTTGTCATTAAATTTAGGTGCCGCATTAGGGTCTTCAAGTTTATCCTTGTCGGAATCCGGCAAGGGAGGGGCAGGTTCGTCGGAGCTGCTCGGTTCCTCCGGAAGAGGTTCATCCGAAGTAGGCGCAGGAGGTGGAGGCTCTGGTTCTGAACTGGAACTAGAGCTAGGGTTGGGGTTTGGTGTGGGCGGAGGTCCCATAGGTACCTTCATCTTCTTCTCCAACGGGTTTTAGAAGAGAGGAAGTGAGCCGGAGAAGCGGAGCGAACTCGGAGAAGAGCGTAAGGTGCGGGTCGGGTTACAAATT
This sequence comes from Carex kokanica, assembly GCA_025461125.1. Lineage (NCBI taxonomy): Eukaryota > Viridiplantae > Streptophyta > Magnoliopsida > Poales > Cyperaceae > Carex > Carex kokanica. The sequence goes on along the minus strand of JAJGRX010000220.1, from coordinate 43,226 downwards.
ATATAAGAAACCGACATGGTACGCGGCCCAAGATCTGATTCGGACTAGGAGCCAGAAGGCCTCTCCTAATGGGCCTAAGCCTGCATAAACCACACTTTTTCATTCAAAAATAAACAAATTGAAATTGATTTCAATCGCCAACATTAGATTCTAATTATCTATTTTCAATTTCTAACGTTTTAATGATCATCTTTATCTAAAATTATCATTAATTTGCATATTTATGAGAGTGTATTTGTGAAGGTAGCGGTTCTGATTTCTCAACAAGTTCCTGGTACCAGAAGACGGATCTTTAACATGACATAAAACTAATAAACAAGTCCCAACTCAAAACCATTTTCACATGCTTGTATGGCAGAAGAGCTGCCGCGTGTGCTCAGTTCATGCCAGCACAACATGATACATGCCTATGTAGATCCAAATCAAAGCAAACAGGTGATTCACCTGATACAGAATGGAAAAGTTCAAGGGGAATAAGTACAGAGTACTTGACATTGCCTGAAATAGAAACAGTAAATCTATCCTCAATTAGGCAGAACTAGAAAAAAAAGTAACAATAAAATCATAACAAGAATTCAATTCAGGATGACATCAGGTTCCAGAAATAATTTTAACAAGCCATTCATAATTTCACTTATTTCTACTCATCCATAAGGTAAAATTCTGTATCAAGGCCAAAGCTCATTCTACTCCAAAAAGCATACATGAACATAATATAAAATGCAACTCAACTAATAAATTGAGTGAAAAGAATTCTCATGCAACTCAACTAATAAATTGAGTAAAAAGAATTCTCGATATTCAACTATATAACACTCACAAAACACAACAACAGTGTTGTGTTTTATAATACACTTTACAAGATATAAATATGCACATGAACTAACAGAATTTTAATTTTTATTGTTCCACTAAATGGAGAAGGCGAATCAATTTTGAGAGTCGTCGCTCTTGGTGAACAGGGATCGTGCATCGCTGTACACAGCTATTGAATTTGAAAGTACAGCAAGAACAATCATGAAAACAGACAGGATTTTATCCTTCTTGCTTGCTATGCCATGGCGATCCCTAAAAAGATATAGATAAACAACAATCAGCAAATTAACATCATAATATATAAGTTCATAATTACAGAATTACATGAGATAAATAATAATATAATTTAAATAATAAACTTTTTTCCTATCCAGATGATTATAACCTTGGACAAGCAAGATATCAATATTAAATTAAATATCTAGATAATAAAAATCTGAAATAGTAAAGCACAGATACAGTACTAAACTTACTGTTACTCAACACGAGAGTGCTGAGATAATTCATCCCCCCCCCCCACAAAAAAAAAACAAAGAAAGAAAAAAACAAGGTAACTAATACAGCAAATAAATGAATAAATTAACTAATGAGAGAGGGGAAAGAAGAAGAAAGAAGAAAACTCACTTTAGAGTAATGGCAGCAGGGAAAATGAAAGCAATACAAACAGCAGCAGTTGCACCAGTAAACTGGAAAGCATCCCAAATACTAGGTATAAAATTTGCAGCCAAGAAAATGACCAATAACAAGGCTGCAGTGATACCCGCAAACCGCCTATTATCCCCTGACAATGGCCGGCCAGAAGGGAACACGAGCCCATCCAAATTGAGCCTCAGTGCATGAAAAATAATGGGGAAAACCAGCATGAGGTGGATTACATAGCTGACTCTGACAGCGTCGTCTAAGATAGAGCTGTATGGGATTCCTAGGTTGGAATCGAAGTTTGCAAGCACATCATCTAGGGTATTCTCACCAAAGAGGAGGAAGCTGAAGAAGCTTGTGGTGATGTAGACTGTCGAGCAGAGCAGGAGGGATGTGCGCACAATTGGTTTTATTTGGGATGAGTCATCCAGTTCGTTATCAATGGTGTGAACTGAGTGGTACAAAAAGTTGTTAGTCTAATACTCTTATGAAACAAGATGGGGGCATTACGAATACTGAAACCATTGTTGGTTTTTTTTGTTTTTGTTTTTGTTAGATGAAAGAAATCATAGTAATTATAATAATAGCTGTAATTAGGAAATAGCGGTTCTTCCCTATTTTAGATTTTCCTTTGGTCTATATATTTGGACAGTATTGTTAATTGAGAAATATAGCAATTTCCACTTTCAGTTTTTAATAAAATATGGGAACTTTAATCAATGAACACCAGGTTTCATCTGTAAAGTAAAACTCAAACAAAAGAAAATTTAGCAGGTAGGAAAATATCTTGTACTGGTACTTGCCAGCCTGTACTGGTTTCGGAGATCACCACCAAGGCATAAGATCGAGATGATGATGACATTTTCAAGAGCAAATTGGTAATGCTATCAGTAAGTCATATCCTACTAACATTACAAAAAGTTTATGGTTCTGGTTAACTAGCATGACATCTAGTTGAAATTAACAGCTTCTTGATACAAAAACAGGGTATTAGTTGACTGAAATATCATTGCACAAAATAGCACAGCTAATTACCATTATAGTGGCAGATATAAGCAGTGACTAGAACTGGCACGGCAGTGAAGAGATTCCACACAGAATTCAGATCAGTTACCTCAGGAAACAGCTTGGGCATGGAAATGCCACCGCCTATCAACTTGACAATAGCAATGCCAGCTGTGATCACAACGAAAACAACCGCAAGTGCTACTGAGATAGCTGAAGTGTATCTCAGTGAATCTGCAAAGCAACCAAAGTGTCAAACATTAGGGGCCTTATTTCAATTCAAGAGGTGATCTTTTTTCACGGGGTACAAAAACAGCATATGTGCAATTTGTAAAATAAATACAACTTTAGAGCTCACACTGTAATTTGGGACATCAATAGACATATTTTACAACCGCATAAAACACAGTTCACATTTTGTACAATTAATTACACTCAAGCTGCACTTACCGACACGCTTGAAGCAGGCAAGAGGAGTAAATACACACAGAGTGGTGACAAGGAGGATGACAAAACGGCTGTTCCACCAATGGGACCCGAACCAGCCCTCTAGCACCCCAAAATGGTGGACCCCACTTGCAGAAGTACCCGATAGCACGTCCCCTGCAAGCAACCTCACTCAGTTAATTTTTTATAGTGCGAAGCAACAAGAAAATTTATATGCATATGCATCAATTTTATTATATAGCTAGATAAAACAATGGCTCTTTTAATTTTGAATGCTTGTCCAAATTTTAATGCTACTCAGCTGAGAATTTTGAAGAGTGAAGACATTCACCTAGTCTAGACTCTTCAAGTACATACAAAATAAAGAACACAGCTTATGCTAAATGATAGTAATAAAACTTGACCAAGAAATTATCCAGCTAAGGAGTAAACTAACAGAAAAATGGCAAATATTTCGAGTGGATATTTAACAGCAACAAAAAATACTCAAATAAAAATCACAAGTCAGAAACTAAAATTATACCAATAATAATCATGTAGACGATCATGACCCCGACATTATTCACTACCACACAGACTTGAAGCAGACTTTTCCCCACCTTTCCAAAGGTATCCCCCATAACCTCCCCATAAGACACCGCCTTACAAACCCGACTAAACTTGATGAGCAAATCGATCGACGACTCGGTCAGAATTGCCCCGAAAACTATCATAAGCAGCCCCGGTACGAGACCCAGAACCTTCATGGTGGCCGGAAGCGCCATGATTCCTGCACCAACGATTGTAGTCGATAGATTGAACACGGCGCCGGCAAACGAGGCGCCATCGAATTCGTCATACCCACCTTCTCCATCTTCATTCTTTGTTGGTAAAAGAGGTGTCCTTTCTTCTACTATCTGCTTGTTCTTGCGATTCCCCCTCTTCTCTACTGGATTTGTGCTCCCCGTGGTCATTCTTAATTTCTAAATTGCTTTTTTGGGAATCAGGGAAAAAAAATAATTGGAAGGACTCGAGATTTGGTGTATGGATAATACTAATAGCCTAATCGTTGCCTCCCGTACCGTACAAGGTATATGGTTGTCAAATTATACTTGATTTTGACTGAGATAAGCGGATTAGAGAACCAATCAGATAAATTTGCGATAAATTGAGGAATTTTGGAGGGTTGTCAAAGGAGAAGAGAGAATACGGGACGTCTGTTCTACGATTTTCCCCTTAAAATATTCTCTCTTTTCCTTTTTCCAGCTCCTCCCCTCAAAGGGTCAGGAATGGTGTTTCCATCAGAAAAGAAGAGGTCGAGGGGTAAAGATGTAATTTCGGCCTCCACAAAACACTATTAGGTGGACCCGTTCTACAAGAACTATACGTTACCAACCGTGGGACCTGCGTGTCCTACTCATGAAGCTTCACCGGGATATCTTACGGTCAGGTTGAATACGGATGACGTGGCTAGTGATTATTGGTTCAGATAGTCGATGATGGCTATATCCTGGCAAATCAAGTGGTGCCTTGTTTGATATTGAAAGAGAGACTTTGTTTTTTCTTTTTCTTGGTTGTGAGCCCGCCGAGATTTTTATTAATACCCTAAAAAAAAAAAAATATATTAAAAATGCCCTCAGTTTTAAAAAAAATTTAAAAATGCCCTAACCGCCCCATAATGGGGCGGTCCACTTATGGAAGAAAACCGCCCTATTTCTGGGCGGTCCACCTCCTCCAGAAAACCGCCCAGAGATGGGGCGGTTCAGTGTTTTTTTTTTTTTTCAGATTTTATATATTTTTATAAGGAAATTGTATATTGATGTATATATATTTTAAGATGTATATATTGTTTAGATATATTTTTCTTTTTTAAGATATATATATTGTTAAGATATATATATTGTTAAGATGTATATATTTTTAATGATTTAAGATGTATATATTTTTAAGACGTAGGTATTTTTATTGTTGTTTGTACTAATTATTAATGATTTATGTTGTATATTGTATTCTTTGAAGTATTTATTCCATCTAGTTATTGTTTATTTATGTTTTATGTTGTCAATCTGTGCATATTTAATTGCGTTATGAAAATAACAAAACTGAAGCATATAAAATAGTTACAAACTACGAATTAAATCAGTTCACAAACTCATCGACGACGACCGAACAAATTTAGAAATCGACGAGTTCTGGATCTGCTTCCAGTCTGTTGTGCGACACTACTACCGCTACCGGATGCCTCTGCATGACTACTACCGCTACCGGTGGCCTCAGCAACAACTCTAGCATTTTCTCTTTCGTTGGCTTCGTTGATGGCCTCTGCATTCCAGTTCACAAAAAATGATATGTTATTGAAATCGAAAAATATAAAATGAATTATAAAATACAAGATGAAATGTACCTGCTCGCTGCCTGTCACAAGTTGAACGGCGAGCCTGATGTCCCATTCGCCTACCCTGCATCTCATCCATTGTCATTACAGCACGCTTGTGGGGCCTTCTCCCTTTCCTGATATAAAAAGAAGTTAAATAACTATATGAAAAAGATGGTCAGTGCATATACAAAGTATTCTCCCTAACCTGATCTTCTTGGGTGGGTTGAGTTCATCCCCAACGTAGGCTGGCCAAGCATGCTGGTTGGGATAAGGATGGAAGGATGCACCCCAAGTACTCGCAAGGTAATCGGTACGGTACATGTCGGCGACAAAATCATCCTCACGGAAGTTTCTCACTCGGCACACCGCCATAACATGAGAACAAGGTAGGTGAGCTAGTTGGATTCCTTGGCATGTACATGTTACAGTATTGTCCACTCCGATAATGACAACATACTTGTATGGTCTTTTAATAAACTCCATAGTCCCATCTGCTCTACGGCTGGTTGGAACATACTCGTTCGGAGAGTGCACTTCGAATTCCAAGGTGCGATCCCCATACGGGACAACGGTCATAACTGAACCCTTCTCCCTATGTTTACGTAGTTTGCCCTCCACCCTTGTTGAAAATGCCTGGTTCCTGAAGAGTAATTCTCGTGCTTTAACACGCCGGTCAACGAACCATGCATTTAGCTTGTAGAAAGTGTCCTCCACAATGGCTGCCACGGGCAACATCCGGCTCTGCAACAATTAAAATTATATTAAAATAAAAAAAAATTACAAAAATAATAATAAATAATCTACAGTAATCTACAGTAATCTACAGTAATCTACAGTAATCTACAGTAATCTACAGTGATCTACAGTATCTACAGTAATCTACAGTGAGCTACAGTAATCTACAGTAATCAACAGTAAGCTACAGTAAGCTACAGTAATCAACAGTAACCTACAGTAACCTACAGTAACCTACAGTAATCAGCAGTAACCTACAGTAATCTACAGTATCTACAGTAACCTACAGTAATACACATTAACTAAATAATAATAAAATAAAATTATAAAAAATACCTTCGGAGCACAGTAAAGAGCGAGAGGCGGGGCGAGAGCGAAAATGAAGTGTGAGGGAGAGAGTGCGCAGTTTTATGGGATTTTATAGTATGTATAGTGGACCGCCCCATAGGGGGGCGGTTTTCTCGGCCAACAGAACCGCCCAACCATAGGGCGGTTTGGCGGGTATGGTGAACCGCCCCATCATGGGGCGGTTAGGGTATTTTTAAAATTTTTTTAAAATTGAGGGTATTTTTATTATTATTTTTTTTTTTTAGGGTATTAATAAAAATCTCGGGTGAGCCCGTAGCCGGGAGGGTAGAATCTAAACTACTAGTAGGAATGGTAAACGGCTACCGAAAGAAACCTCATGCACATGGTTCAGGCGTCTGGGCTCGGTGCTTCTCACCGGTTTCTTTATCTCCAGTGATGTGACATTATTTGTGAGATCTTTTGTCCGACTGAAATGGAGGGGTTTCTTACGGTGTTCTAATTGCGACATGTTTGTCCGGTTCATTTCGTATTACGAGTACATCAGCAATTAAGGAGTAAACAAATGAGTTGAACAGACGCTTAGACAATGTAATCGAAACCGTGTTAATAATCCCGCCGAATGAAGTTTCAAAGAAAATAAAAAAGGAAAGAAAGGAAAGAAAGAAGAAGCGGGGAATGTCAATGTTGCATATGAAAATACCTATTTCGGAAAAAATTCAAAACTTACAAAGTAATTAGAATATTTTAAAAAAAATCAGTTGAAAATAAAAAAATTAAATTATAAAATAAGGTCTTCTATTTTATAAACCTAAATCAAATAAAATTTATTGAAAAAAAGGATTTATTATTGAATATAAGTATATATTTTTATGCATGTGATTTTCTACACTTTTTTAACTTAGAGAAATGAATTTGCGAAGTCACGGAAACTCAACTGGAAATGAAATTAAAAAAATAAAGTTTGTGGCAATGTCATTTTCCACTGACCTTCAAAAAACTTTGTAAATAATTAGTTAAAAAAAATTGTAAATAATTTTTTTCTTAATCAATGAAAATGTCAGTTTCCACTAACCTTAAAAAAAAAAGTCACGAAAACTCAACTGGAAATTTTAAAATAAAAAATAAAGTTTGCGGCAATGTCTGTGAACCGTATTTTTTGTTCGAGGATTTTGTTTGCAAACATCTCTGTGTTCTATTTTACGCAGTGTTCTAAATAGCGCGCTATAGCGCCGCTATAGCGTTTTTGGACCCCAAACGCTACGCTATGACATCAAAATGCGCTATTTGCGCTATGGCCGCTATAGCGGTCCGCTATTTGCGCTATACAATATGGTTTTTTTTTTTAAGCAATTTATATGGGTTTTAAATAAAGGTAAAAAAAATCTCAAACCGAAATTGAATTTGTTGCAACTTGCTACAGATAAATCAATTTGAAATTGGGAATAGAAATTGAAATTTGAATAGAAAAAAAGTCCAAACCGAAATTAAAATTTGAATAGAAAAAAAAATAGATTATGTCATGAATCATGATGCTTAAGATATTTTTAATAGGAAAAATCGATAGTTTATGATATTACTATGGATATTTTGAACTGCAATTTGGACTTTGTACGGGTTCAATATGAATATTATAATTTATTAATTACTTTGGTGTTATTTATTGTTCTATGAGACTTTAGATAATGTTGATATTTATTACAAATATTGAATATACGAAATGTAAAAAAAAAACGCTATTTGGAATAGCTTCCGTTATAGCGACGCTATTCGCTATAGCTTTTTTTTTAGCCGTCCCGCTACGACGCTATAAACGCTATTTAGAACCTTAATTTTACGTAACAAATTTGCATATTCATAAAGCTAGTTTACAGATGATAAATATGAACTAGCTTTATTTTTAAATATATACCATTTTGATTTCTGCTTTTCTTAGTTTTTATTTTCATATTACAAGAAAATTGGACATTCTATTAGATAAATATATACGGACCACATTTTAAATATATTAGGAACAGTAGAGACAGTTGTATTGGAAATAGAAAAATGGAGAATATGGGAGCTAACTCAGCTAAGAGGTTGAGGCTTAACAATTTAATCTTCATTAAGGAGTTGGTGTTTAGCAACAATTCAAGTTTAAGGAGGAGACTTAGCGCTAAGGAAGCAGAATATCACTACAGCAAAACTAGGCATCAGCGACCGGTTTACCGGTTGCTGATGCCTCATCCCGGTCGCTGATGACAAAAACCGGTCGCTGAAGGCATCGTCGTTGATGCTCTTCGATGACATCATCGGTCACTGAATGACGTCATTCCGGTCGCTGATGCTTTTTCAGCGACCAATTTTTTTTTGTCGCTGTTGGATTTTGCTGACATCATGTAAATGCTTCAGAGACCAAAACAACCGGTCGCTGATACTCTTCTGTCAGGTTTATGGTTTCTTTTTGTTATTTATTTTTCCCCATTTATATGTTTATGAAAATCAATACTGTATTATTAAAAAATTATGGAGAATTGTAAGTTAAGATAAATTATTAGAAGCATTTCAACACAATTTGTAAAATATATAAAACATTCATATAACACCAACGCATGTTCTTAACAATACAACACAAACATCTCATAAATCTAAAAAATAGAAATTCAACTCCTAAATGAAGCATTCAAATCCATCGCATTTCAACCTGTAAAATTACAAAAAAGAATGTCTTGTTAAATATAAATTGTTTGAACAAATTTTTTGAAGTTGAAGTTTAATAAAATAAATAATGTATCAACTTCGAACATCACGAACAATCGCAACAGCCGGCCAGGAAAATCAACAACCCGAGCAAGCCAATAATCAAAAAGGGTGTTTTTAGCGTTTACCCGTGAGAAAATCGCAAGGTAGCAAGCAAAGCACTAGAGTTCGTCTCGCCTCACGGCCTTCTCAGTAAATAGGCAAGCACCACAGCAAAGCACTAGAGGCGAAATCGCAAGAAACACAAACCCCCAATTTCTAGGGTTTCCAGCGAGAGAGAGAGGGGTGCGGTTCCTTGGGTCAGCGAGAGAGAGGAGGGGGCGCTGGGCGAGAAAGGGAGAAGACGATCCCTTGTGGGGACTGATCGGCAGAGGAACCGGTGGGGCGGGAGTGGGGCGGGATTTTTTTTTTTTCAAAACCTGTAACGCGCGAGTCTCTAGTCAGAGAGATGGGTGGGGTTTTTCAGGGGCAACCTTCAGCGACCGGGCCAAATCGGTCGCAGAAAGATCTGGGCGCCGGTCGCTGAAGGTCTCGTCGCTGATATTTCTTGTTTTATTTTTACTAATTATTTTTTTTCAGTCTTCAGCGACCGGCGATTTAACCGGTCGCTGAAAAGTTGTTTTGCTGTAGTGTATGAACCTTAAAATTCGGCTTAAAGAGGAGGCTTAAGCCCGTCTAAGCCATAGGTGTTTGGTCCGCTTAAGACTTTAAGGAAGGCTAAGGAGCCTTAAGTCATGGTGCCGAACATATGCCTAAGGCTTTCCGATTCTTATTTTTATTTTTATTTTTGTCTTGCAGTTAGGGGGTGAAAACGGAGTGAATATGGAGCGGATAGAATTATATTCATATTCATTTTTAATTTTTCGGGTACGGATGAGATATTAGCTGGATACAGGTACGGATACGGATCATATCGGATATTTATTAAAATAATATTAAAAATATCCAAAGTTCATAATATTTATCTAATTTTAATAGTGAATAACAATATTTTTTCATAATATATATTAAAAGATATGATATATATCTACTATTCAGATACGAATAATTGAAACATAAAACCATATCAGTATCCATATCCACACGGATATTCGGATATCAGATATCAGATATCCACATCTAATTTTTGAATACGGATCGAATACAGATTGGATATTATCCATACCATTTTCACCCCTACTGTCCAGCTGTACCCAGCTACACAATTTTAAAGAATGATAAAAAAGAAGAAGAAAAATTAAATGATTTGGTTACTCATTCGGAATTGAGTACAACACGTTAGTCACGCCGTGAAGGCACGTGAATAGTCACAACACGTTAGTCACGCCGTGACCGGTCAAGTTTAACTATTTTTTTCATAATTTGGATTAGTTTATTCAAGATTCACCATTCAATCAAGATCTAACGATCTTAATTACACACGACTCACGTGACCATGTGTCGTGTCGTGACCAATTTTTTTGCGTGATGTGCCGTATCGTGCCAATTTTTTTAAAGATGGTTACGTCAGGTGAATGGTCACGACACGGGACACGCGAGTCACGGCACGTAACCGACACACGTACCGTGGCGTGCAATGATAGAACTGTGTGGTGCTATGACTTTTTTAGATCTTTATCTACTACTCTGCTCTGATTCATTAGGAGAAAAATATTGTACTCTTGTCAATATTTTGTGCCTACCCCTGATCAAAATTATAAATCCGCTCCTGATCATAGGTTAAAAAAATGCAATTCACACACATGACACAGGAATGCACAAATTTTGTTAGTGTACAATCATTTTCAAGATGCATGACATATTATGTAGATATTAGCCTACGGTCCTTTTCTCCATATATATACAGAGAGAGTTGTGCTATGGTGCATTGTAATGTATATGTCCACTTATACATTGAAATATAAATTGTTGGTTTTGATTTCCAAACAACCAATCTAAACTGTTCAATTTATTAAAATGTGCTTGGAGACCAAATTTTGCATTTTTTTTTAAAATTATTTGCTATTTTTTAGAATTTTTAAAAATAGTTATTTTTCTATGGTCCAGAAAATTCTGAAAAACAACGATTTTAAAAAATTCTAAAAAAATAATAAATAATTTTAAAAAAATATATAAAATTTGGTCTCCAAGCACATTTTAATATGAAAAACATGTTGAGCCCTTTAGATCGACTATTTGAACTTCGAACCTAATCGTTTACAATCTAATGTATAAAAAGACATATACATTGCAATGCACCATAGCCCATCTCATATGCGCAACACACTTCATTTGTATGTATATATGTATATTCTGGAGATATGTGTGTGTGTGTGTTATGTAGATATAGGGATGGCAACGAGCTGGCTTGGTCCGAGCTAGGTCCTAGCTCAGCTTGTTAATTCTGGACCGAGCGAGCTGGACCTAGGGCATCCGAGCTAAAATCTCGGCTTGAAATCGTGACAATCCAGCCCGAGCTAGCTCTCGAGCTGACGAGATGGCTTGCTGGGTTTGGCTGTATCTTGTTTTAAAAAGAAAATAAATTCTACAAACTTTTTTGATCGAGCTAGACAGTATAAAACGTACACAAATTCGTACAAATTCATAAATTGATGCCTAGCCGAGCTAGCTGGCGAGCAATTTAAATGGGACGGTCCAATTTTTGTTTGTAGCATCCAATGATTCCTGATTTAGCCCCGACTCGGTCCAAAACGTCTCACATCGTCTTATCTTTTGCCCCAGAATTTATTTTGCGGTTTTGTAGATTGACGTCGCAAGTAGCAATATCAAGTTTCAAAAAAAAAAAATTGAGTACTCAGCTATTTTAATATTTACAAAAGATTCAGAAAGAATTGTATTTGTCATTAAATCAAAAATTAGTTCTCATATAAAATTCAAAAATCATTTCACAGATGTTTAAAATCCGTAATTTAAGTAACTATAAATATAATTCGAAATATTTTGATTTTTCATATGCAAATCAATGTATCAAAATACTAATTTTTTTTATACAACAAAAAATAAATACATAAGTTACACAGAAGTTGCATCTATAAATCAACTATTATTTATAAGAGGATTCAAATGCCTTCATGTTTCGTGCCTCCATCATATTTTCATTTTTAATAACTTTAATAACTCAAAATTTAAATCTTAAAAGTCAAAATAAAACAGTTAGATATAATCTACATCATTTTATCTATGCACGTGTAAAAAATTATGACATTTCAACTTTGTTTTAGTTGTCATCAAGAGCTTGTAAAAACGTACTAACGCAGATAATTTATAGACGTTGATTTTTCAACTTATTGATTCACATAAAAACAAAACCGAAATATGATAATTTTTTATAAGCACATCAAGAAAATAACATAGATCACATTTAACCGTTTTATTTTAGCGTTTATGATTTAAATTTTGAGTTATTAATATTTTAAAAATGGAGACACTGTCGAGGCATAGAAAATAAAGGCATTTGAACCCTCTTCTATTTATAAAAAAAAAAAACATAAAATAGTATGAATATTAGACGAATAATCATGACATTTATTTAATTAATTTACCTATTTGTTAGAGAAGATGCATAAAACGAACAAAACAGAACCCATTATTGTGAACCTTGTTATCATGGTTCGTATGATATGTGTTGCTATTGAAGATTGGGTCAGAACCGTAAGATCTAAATCAGATGATAGAGTATAATTTTAGCTAACCAGAGATGTAAATCAGATGGTCTCATGGCCCACAACTCTCTATCATTCGTGTTATTTATGAAATGAATTTTATATCACCACATGCGGCTCGGGCCAACCTTTTTTTTTTTTTAATTTTGTTACTGGCGCCAATTATTGATCATGTGGAGCAGCCGAGGATCTCTCAAATAGCCAAATACGTCACTTTGTTATTTATTAAACTTAGCCGTCGCGATCAATACATGAGAGCCATGCCCCATCAATTAATATTGCGCACTTGAGCATCATTTTTTTTAGGGAGGGTCTAACCTTCCCCCGCCATTCATCCCCCACTTTTTCTCCAACTGAAAATAAGTAGGGGACCACAGTAAACTGTTAATAACCGTTGAAATAAGTAGGGGACCACAGTAAACCGTTAATTATTGGGAAATAGAAGGGGACCAAAAATGCCTCCACAGCATTACAGGCGCAGAAGCTTTCACCCTTGTAAACTCAAGTATTCATCCATGTAAAGAAAAATACTCATCTTTGAGAAATAACTATATAAGGAAACATTACCACCCATCTTTGACACGTTTTTAGAGGTGGTTTTTTTTTTGTACGTTCACTCTAACTAATTTTTCCGACGATCTGTGAGGAATTTTTCAAATCTAAAACCACGAAAGTCTTCTGCACAATTTTCTCTTTCAAATAAGATCCATGATGACATACTTTCGAGTTGTCCGTTACGCAAGTATTCACACCTCGTACGCAAGTATTCATCTCTCATTGAACAAGTATTCATTCTCGTCGTGTAAGTGTAAAGAGTACATGAAGGTATGGTGGGACCGCACAACCGCGACTTCAGATAAGTAGGGGACCACAGTAATATGCGGAGATAAGTGGTGGAATTAGTAGGGGACGATTTGCGAAAAAGTATTGACACTTAACACGAGTTGTATTCATCCATATAAATAAAAGTACTCATCTTTGAGAAAGAATTATATATGGAAATATTACGACATTAAGAACATTAATTACGCGGAGATAGTAGGGTACCACAACTGCCGTCCGCTAAAAACAAAAGAAAACGCGTAATTAAGTGGGGGGACCGCACAACCGCCATCACTAACTACCGTGGGGACCGCATAACCGTCACCGCAAGTGGAAACAACATCAAGTATTCACCCTGATATATCAAGTATTTTTAAAAAAAACTGGACATATCACACCCATCTTTTACACGTTTTTAGAGATGGTTTTTTTTTTTCTCCGTTCAATCTAACTAATATTTCTAACGACCTGTGAGGAATTTTGCAAATCTAAAACCACGAACGTCTTCTACATAATTTTCTCTTTAAAATGAGATCCATGATGACATACTTTCGAGTTATTCGTTGCACAAGTATTCACCCTCGTCATGCAAGTATTTATCTATCATTGAACAAGTATTCACATGTAATACATCAAGTATTCACCCTGATATATCAAGTATTTTTAAAAAAAACTGGACATATCACACCCATCTTTTACACGTTTTTAGAGGTGGTTTTTTTTTTCTCCGTTCAATCTAACTAATATTTCTAACGATCTGTGAGGAATTTTGCAAATCTAAAACCACGAACGTCTTCTACATAATTTTCTCTTTAAAATGAGATCCATGATGACATACTTTCGAGTTATTCGTTGCACAAGTATTCACCCTCGTCATGCAAGTATTCATCTATCATTGAACAAGTATTCATCCTAGTTGTGTGAGGCGGAGGCAGAGGCGGAGAAGGAGAGGCGGAGGCGGAGAGGGAGAGGCGAAGGTGGGAGAGGCGGGCGGAGGCAGAGGTGGAAGAGGGAGGCGGAGGTGGAAGAGAGAGAGGGAGGGAGAGAGGAAAGAAATAGAAGGAGAAAATCTACTAATTAATTTGTAGAGACCACTAGTTAGTTAAAATTGATTATTATAGTTAGAAAAATAAGTTAGTTAGTTGGGGGAAAAATGGAGGAAGGAATCAAGGGGTAACATATAATTACCCTTTTTTTTAATCCCATTTTGAATAACAATAATATCTCTTTTTTCAATATTAACAACTTTATGTATCTTGTGCATACATGCGTCGCATGTATATTTACAATTTTAAAATACATGCATTCTATTTCTATATCTCCATCTCTAAATAGATATTTTATTTTAAGTAGTGAATGACAAATGTCTGAATACATCGTTCACCTAACACTTCTAACTTCTGCAGTCCTCACAAATAGTCCGTGAACATATAAGCGATTAAACAAATAAATTGATTAGAGAAATTCGCTATGCATTTCGCTGGATTATTCAGTAGAAATGTTATTATTTGACATTTTTTAACTGATGATATGTTATGTAAATTAATTTATTTTAATTTTATAAATAAAAATTTCGGCCCGTATCTCTTTATTAAATTATTAGTTATCTGCAATTATTTTTTAGGACAAAAATAGTTGCCAGGTGGCCCATCTTACGTAGACAAATTTAATACGGAAACGAATCATAAACTATAATTGATCTTTGCTAATTGCTATAGCTAAGTATGATTTTGAACAGGTCATTTGTCATTAGAGATTCCTGTGGGCCCAGTCAGATGCATCGCCTCGCACCTCAGCTATCAACCCTTTTTCGCGTTTGTCTCGTTTGTCATTTTTTAAAGTTTGGGACCCCATCAGGTATCATATCAACCCTTTTTTCTGGACAATGATATGGCGTATATAATATGGTTAACTGTTCTAAAATGCGGGGTTTCAATATATGATCGCCGCATAGAGCCGACATTTTTATTAATATCCAAAGTTAATTACAAATTAATAAATATAGTAGGAATTTATAAAAATATCTATATCTGTTAGAAAATGGCCGGTTTTAATTTTTATAGTACCGGCTATTTAATGACCGATACTAATTTTTTTTTTTTGCTTTTTTACAGACACTTGAATAGCAAGTTGCTGAAATCTAACACTAAAAATTTAATTTTTTTTTAAATATTTGTTAGATTACTTTTTGTGATGTATAATTAGCATATTTATACTAAAATACACTAAATTACTTGAAATTATGTTAAATTACACTGAATTACACAAAATTACGCTAAATTACAATAATTATGTTAAATTACACTAAATTTCGCTAAATTACACTAAATTACGCTAAATTAGGCCGATTTTGTGTCATCTTTCATAAATCATAAAAAATAGTAAATTTTTTTTTCAAAAATAATAAAAATTGGTATTCTACAAGTTCATTATATAACTAATTTACTGAGCTACTTAGATTGAATAATAGAAATAAAAATCTTAATCGGAAACTTCAACTCAAATTTTGAAGCTCTTCTCTTTGTTTTTTGACAATTCTAAATTTTGAAATCTAGCAAAGCGGGCACTGACGCATGCGTATTTTCACAAACTTTCCGAAAAGTGATCATTTGCTGAAATCGGACACTTGAGCGCTGCTTTACGGCCGTTTGAAGTTTCGTCATTGTTTTTCGCCTTCTCAGTGAAGATATCATCCCTATTCATATGTAATTTAGCGTAATTTACAGTATTTTAGTATAATTTAACATAATTTAGTATATTTTAGTATAATATGCTAATTATATATAAAAAAAAGTAATCTAACAAATATTTTAAAAAAAATTTGAATTTTTAGTATTAGATTTCAGCATCTTGCTATTCATAGTGTCTCTAAAAAATAGAAAAATTTAGTACCGGTTATTTTCTGGCCGGTACTAAAAAAAATTAAAACCGGCCATTTTCTAATCGGTATGAATATTTTTATAAATTCCCCACATTATTGGTTATATTTATTAATTTGTAATTAACTTTGGATATTAATAAAAATCTCGGTGCATAGAGCATTAGTGACAGAGTAACTACAAATATGGTACAAATATGACGGTTGTTGTATGGGGCTGATTCAATGCTTGATGCAGAGGTAAATAATATACTAATATGAGCATCATGAGTTGCCTAACAAGATCACAAATAATGGATTCTCAATACATACACAGCAAAGTGCAGAAATTTTCATTTATAGGGTAATTGTAATGTACATCTATTTTTTATGGTATATTTATTTGATATCTTGAAAATATTGTTAAATTTTTTGAGATAAAACAATACTGTTCAAATTAAAAATTAAAATTATATAAGTATTCTCAATTATTTAATGCAACATGTATTAAACTTGAGTCGATTTAGAATTTAATTAGTAATTCATCATAAAATTCGTTAAAACTTCACCTTTAAAAGTCTTTAAATTTTTTGATGAAAGACTAAATGTCTTTCATATAGGTCAAGTTTAATATACATGTAATTAAAAATGAAGAACACATCAACCATTTAAGTTTTATAATTTATAAAATATATTTTAAGACATAAAATGAATTAAACATATTAAACGTATGCTAAAACTACTATTATTGTAATAATGTTCTTCATCATTTTACATCTAAAATAAGATCTGAGAAATTCATTCAAAGAGTGTTAATAGGCCCTAAAAGCCCGTATCGGCCCATTTACAACTACCGGTTTACCAACATATGCTCCAATAGTGAAGGTCCATATGTGAAAGCTCAGTGAGTGCCTCTTTTTTAATTTTTGATAAATATTATTTTCTACTGTTCGCAACTTGCAAGTATGTTAAAAATTTGTGTAGGATTTTTCTTATTATTATTCTTCTCCTTTTTCTTCAAACAAGTTGAGCTAGGCTAGAAATGAAACCCAATCGGAATTAGCAACAAAGGGACTTCTCAGGAGATCACCCATCCTAGTACTACTTCTGCTCAATTCGTGAGGGTTTCATTTCTATAAAGAAGCTGTTTTTTTTTTACCGCTGGCTCACCAAGCCTGTCACGAACCCTCCTTTTTTCTGACTTGAAACAGACTGTGTAGAAATTACACAGGCAGAGTTTGTGTAGGATCTTTATTATAATTAAAAAAAAGGGATCAAACCAGACTTGGTCTGAATTCATTTAGAGATAATTTTGACTCGCGTGTGATCATGATTGATCAAGTCACAAAATTAATTTGATCCGGTCCACTTAGATTTAAGATACAATTTAAAATAGGCATAGCTTTGCCTTCCTACACCAAACTCTAGCAAAATATTCATAAAAGTAAAACATAGTTAATGGATCGAATGGGCTTAAACGGATCACATGTATATATATATCTTAAAAAATAGTAAAAAAAATTCAAAAAAATATAAAATTTGATCTCCAATCATATTTTAACGTATAAATTATGTTGAGCAGTTCGGATCGTCTGTTTGAACTTTGAAATTGAATATAAAGATATTGGAGTATGATTGGGGCATGAAACAATGAAGTATTTGAGCCTTCCTCATATATATATATATATGAGGAGGGATCAAATTACACTATTTTATGGTGACACATCTTGACACTATAAGTTTATAAGTCATGTTTGTGATTTCAAAATTCAAACAGTTGATCGAACAGTTCAACACGATATCCATATTAAAATGTGCTTGGAGACCAAATTTTACATTTTTTTAATTGTTTACTATATTTTTAGAATTTTTTAAAATTGTTGTTTTTCAATGGTCCAGAATTATCCAAAAACAATAATTTTGTACATATCTTAATAAATAATATAAAAATTCCCAAAAAAAATGTAAAATTTGGTCTCCAAGCACATTTTAATAGGAGATCATGTTGAACGGTTCAAATTGACTGTTTGGACTTTGAAATCGCAAAAATAACTTATAAATATATGGTGTTAAGATGTGTCACCATAAAATGATGTAAGAGCATCTACAATGGGGATTTCTTTTAAATTGCTAATCTTATGTGTTAATTGCTAATACAATTGCTGGATTGTAGGCCGATTTCTAAAAAAAAAAATTTGCTTATAAATCAAACAATTTCTTTTGGACATGCTGGTACTCTCTCTCTTTCTTATTGGCTATGACCCCTTTGTTTTCTTTCTTATTGGCTCTGACTTAATTTTTGGGATGGAGGGGTTAAGAAATTAAAAGGAACTTAATTTTTAAACAGTGCTTTACAGTTGTTTTTTATTTTTTACAGATTGCTGGGTTGGAGATGCTCTAATTGGATCCCTCATATATATATATATATATATATATATATATATATATATATATATATATATATATATATATATATATATATATTGCTTCAGAGATTGTAAAATGTGGTTATAGCAACAACATAAATAAACACACTCGTAAATTGATATACACTTTTAATTTGTAATGAATTTCCCAAATTTTATTTATATAAGCGACATTTTTAATTTGATATTACAATTTCAGCTTGGCGATCCAATAATATGGTTCACGCTTGGTCACTAATTTCGTAGCAACTAAATACTCTTCTTATTTGTATTTGGTGGAGAACCTTTTTTTGGATCCGTATCCTCTGCATTAACTTAAAAGGGAATCTTTTGAGTTAATGAATTTCATCCGTTTGATTTTAAACGGAACCAATCCAGCTCGTGTCTATAATATAGGGGGCCCTTTAATATGAGTGCAGATCTAGTTCACACGAATCTTAAAATAAATTGCACAGTCAAGATTCATTAACTCAAAAGATTCTCTTTTGAGTTAATGCAGAGGATATGAATTCCCTTTTTTTTGGGTTAGTGCCTTAGTGGAGCTTTGTCTCGGTGACCTGCATTATAAACCGCTACATAAAGAGCGTAACATAAGATGTGGTCAAGTACTGTTGCTTAGCTTGACTGGGTCAAAGAGGATAAGAGACGCCTCCAAGTGCTTTTGGAATTATATATGGTAGATACTAAACAACTCAATCATGCTTCAGCAATTAATGTAGAGTATAAGATTAAGATTGTACTGTCCTGTACTACATATAACTATACAAGTGAAGATCAGCTGTTTTTCTAACTAAGTTTAATTTTTTTTTGCCCCTTCATTACAACATCAACAACAAATTCGTGTTGGTTTCTTTGTTAATGGTAATAGGTGTTATTTAGGCTCCAACTTTATTTTTCAAAATCTAATTGTTTCCTTACAAAATTAGAGTGAGGCTATGGTAATATGCATATTACGAATCAACATGTGCTATGGATTCATGTCTCTATTTTCAACTTCCAAAAAGTTGATCCAAACCGTTAAACATGCATAATCTCCATATAAAAAATGTACTTATAGACCAAATTTTATATTTTTTAAAGTATTTTTTAGATAGGTAGAAAACCTTTGTTTTTGAGTGGTCCAAATTTTTTAAATCAAGTGATTTTCTACTATCTAAAAAGATAGTACAAAATTAGAAATAATGTAAAATTTGATCTGTAAGTACATTGTATGGACTTTAGAACAAATATATGAGTCCATAGCATGGGCCGACGGGCCGCTATGTGATATGCATATTATCATAGCCTCACTCAAAAAGTGATATTAATGTTTCCACATAATACAACAATCTGACATTGTAATTAGGTTTATTAAAAAGAATGTCATAAAGGAGTTCTTACAACATCCAATTTATAGAAGAAGTCTAATTGCCAAGACGTATTCCGTTCAATAGGAAAAACAAGATGAAGTTGCATAAGAAAGAGATGTTCAACCAATCGGCAACTAAAGGGTAAACATTAAAAATTAAAAAAAAAAGTGGGCCAGAGCAATACATTCACTAAAAAAAGGAGATAAAAAAATGTTCCTGATTTCTTTCGTTCTAATTCTTTGACTGTGTCAATGCAGACATTGATGGAGGGTACAAAAATATAAAGAAAATACGACTTGTAACTTGTTTGGTCAAATTAGAAGGGGAGGTTAACATTGAGAGGTAATTAAAAATATTTAAATAGAGGTTTTGAACTTACCACCTACTTTTTGTTGATTGTTATATTCTAATCTTTCTCTTTGTATATACCCTAATTTAGAAAATAATATGTTGTTGAAGTTCAGAAGAGGTTGACGGGCTCTATCCATTAGTCATAATTTTTTTTTTTTTTTGTTATTTCCTCTCCTTCCATATCACTTCTACTATCGATCAACCAAATATGATAGAAGTGTGTACAAATTGATATAACATCCTTTTAAATCTTCATCAGCTACTCAAGTGGAACTTATTTCCCTGTTTCTTCTCTGTCTTCCCTTGTATGTGTTAGGCTCTTTCTCTCTGCCCCCTCCCCCCCCCTCCTCTCTCTGGTTGTAAGCAAGGGTTTATGCTATTCCAGTCCGTGGTACGCAAAATCTGCCATTGAATAGGTCACGTTTATGATTGCTTTTCCTTATTTTTACGATAAGTTCAATCTTCTTAAAAATTTTGATTAAATTTTAAGATGTTCAAATAGAGACATTTCTCATGTTATAGGTACAAACATATTATGATTTCGTCTTTTATTTTCATTTATTCCAGATGAATGACGATAGGCATCAAAGAGTGGGAGTCTCAGAATCGATTCGAAGCACGATATCAGAAGTGATGAACTCGGTTGCCACAGTCGAATCAGAAAAAGAGAAGCTCTTAGAAGTAGGCAGCTACCTGCACCGGGTTTCCCCTTCCATAATGGAGCTCCAATCAAACCCGAACCCGCCTCCTGTACTCGCTCAGATTCTTCAATCCATATCAACCAACGTCAACAATGCCAAGGACCTAGTTGCGAAATGCAGCCGGGTAGCACAATTCGACCCGGATGAATATATGAGGTCCATTATTGAGAATCTGCAGAAGGTAATCCTGGCAATTGGGGATGATCTGAGTAAGATACCTGAATCCTCTTTCGAGGACAACAAATATGCCAGTACAGCACTCAATTCCCTCGCACAAGAAATGCAGTAAGTGTTTTTTTTTTTTTTTTGTTAACTGACAAGGAATTGTATTTTGCAATTATTTTTTTAATAGTTTGCAAAGTACCATAGTTACAATTGCAAACTGGCATAGCAGGTGCCGAATCTATCTGGTATATATGGTGTCTTTTCCCTGAAAGGGTAATTAAACCTTTGTTAATCTCTTTACCAATTTACACTTGCTGAAACATACCAGTTCAGTTTTATACCAAACCTGGCTCATGTAGTATAAAATATATAGAAAATCAATATGTAGCAACTGATGATGAGTAAATAAATAAATATCCTAAATCAATCATGACAGGAGCACACAGCTCTACAAGAGCAGCAGTCTTTTTTCAGAGGTTCAATCCATGCCTGACTTGGTACAGATGCGGGACCCGCGATTGGGAGACTTCATCCCCAGGGAGAGCAGCTACAGGGGGGCAGAGCTTGTCGAGCCTTTGTACGACTCCTTTTTCTGCCCAATTACCAAGAAAATCATGATTGACCCAGCGACAATAGAAAGCGGCATAACATATGAAAAATCTGTGATTTTGGAACTATTTGAGAAGCAGGAGACCGCATCTGAGCCGCTAACTTGTCCTGTTACTGGAATGAAGATGGAGAGCAAGAACTTGAACACGAATGTGGCCTTGAAGGCGACGATTTCTGAGTGGGTTCTGAGAACTGAGATCACCAGGATAAAAGTAGCAGGTGAATAACTTTTTTAATTTTCTAAAAGTTCCATCGAAACGAATTAACAGTGTTGCTAGTGACTCCCAAAACTTGGCATATGTGCGGTTTCTGTTGTCTACAGTATATAATGTTTTGTCATATTTTCAGAATGTGATGTATATAACAAGCATTAATTTAAAGTTTTGGATTTAACTAACATCCGTGTTGTGCTAAATTTAAAAATTTCTCCTCTTTAGTCTTTACCATTCATTCTGATTGCCAGAACTATATTTTGATATAAGGTAATGAGCTGATAAAAGGAGACAGGGTGTATGATGCCGTACAAGAACTGAAGTCGCTTTCTATGATACGAAAAAAGAACATCGATCGGATGCACAGCACCGGTGTAACAAAGATACTAACAATGTACTTGGAGAGCATTGATGTGACTATAAGATGTGAGACCTTGGAGCTACTATTTACGCTGATTCAAGATGAAGAAGGAAAGGTTTGATAATGCAATTATAAAAGTAATAAAACAGAGAAAAAGAGAGAAAAAAATAACCGATTTTTTTCTTAGTTCATGCCAAATTATACCAGACACAAAATACTATGTCAAATAATTGAGCATACGGCTGTCAATCCGTTTCTAGGAAATTATGGGCAAAACAAAAGCAATCCAAGCAGCAGCAAAGCTTATATCGAGCAGCAACTCGACAGAGAAGAGCTTGGCACTCTCTTTCTTGCAAGAGGCCACCAAGTCGGAGTTCCTCGGGAGAATGGTTGGGCACACAAACGGCGCGATTTTGATGCTGGTCACCACAAAAGTCAACCAATCCACTGATCTTGAGGCTGCCAGTAAAGCATCAGCGATACTCAAAAACATGGAGAAACGAGCAAAAAATATGATGTACATGGCGCTGAACGGCTACTTGGATCCCCTCTTGACTAATCTTGTGGAAGGTAGAACTACTTTTTAGCTTCAAATAAATAAATAGATAAAAGAATAAGTAGGCGGTCATCTGAGTATGATGGAAAATCATTCTTTGAGCCGAAAATATAGTTTTAGTTCACGATTACAAGTACAATTTGCAGCTGGTATTGTTATCTCGGTACGTGCCAGTGCTAGAAGTACGAGGTACATAAAATATGCTGACGGGTTTTATCAGGCCCAAATTGGTTCGGCCCAAAAAGGGCCTACAAGCAGATGGATAAAGTATTATGCGGTACTGGGAAGACTTGTCTATTTCTATTTCTCGCATGCTCTGCCATTTGTAGTGCTTATTTTGATTTGAACCTTGAAAGATACGAGTGCCGGGACCTCTCTATTGAAACATTGCAGGACGAAAATAAATAAATAAATCAGAATTTTATGGTGAGTGGAAATCTTAGGAGCTCACAAAGTGCTTGATGATTTTTTTCTTAGAGTGCTTGTAAGGTGTTTGACGAATTGTTTCATAGACATCTATTATGCAGAACAATCCAACCAATACAGGCTATTGCGGTTATACTTGTTCTTTCTTTGACATTGACAGTAGAGATCTAATTTCAGAAAGTAAGAAGAACGCAAAAAATGGCCGGAAAAAGGTCAAAGATAAAGGAAAAAGAATTAATGTTCCTTGACAAGTAAAATAATATTGAAATCAGGTACTGAGGAGATGCAAATGGAGATGGTGGGTTACCTAAGCGAACTGGCACAGAAGCAGGACATATGCTTCACGGTCGCACATGAGAAACGTGCTTGTGAGGCCTTGATTCACATGGTACGTACCAAGGCTACCCCCACAGGTGCTGCCACAACGGAAAGTGAAGGCTCTGCTGCCACTGTAGACACCAAGAAGTTGGCTGTGCGCAAGGAGGCATTTGACGTGCTTCTTTCTATTTCCTCTCACAAGTCTAATGCGATGTCCCTTGTAGATGCTGGGGTTGTACCAGTAATGGTAGAGGAATTATTTTTGAGAACTCCTGGAGATGGCAACCCCTTCCCTCCTAAAATCTCTGCTTCTGGCGTTCTTGCCAATTTGCTCGAGTCTGAACCAGACATCGATCCAGACATAATTCAGGTATCGTACTTGAATACTCGTGTATTTGATTTTAAGTTTTGAGACATGCTTACTGTTGGATTTGGATTTACAGGGTCCCTGCAAATTCCTTCGGATCGCAGCAGATTTATTTCCTACTAATATATATGCCTGACTCTCATATCAAAATGTTCCTTTGCTAGTAATTAAATACTCTTTTGGCTAAAAATAGTTCACGATTTGTCAAAAGTGCCCATTATAGATATGGCCAAAATAACCCTTTATTCCACATGGTCCTTTTCAACTGCATTTGACGGGGATAGTACATGAATCTTTCTAAGTTTGATCTCACCTCTCTGTGCCTGTACAACAGGTTAACAAGAACGGCCACAAGCTCAGCTCTCAGTACACTATGTATAACTTTGCTCATATGCTCAAGAATTCAATGCCAGAACAACTCAACATCAACGTAGTCCGTATCCTTCTTGCTCTAAGTGCAAAACCAAAACCACTAACCTCAATTGTGGCCGTTGCACGAGAAACCGAGATGGTTCAAACAGTTATCGAGCTCCTGGATGCGACATCAGAAGAGCTCTCTGTGGCTGCAGTGAAACTACTAGCCGTGATGTGCCCTCACATTGGTAACACCATAGCAGATCGCCTGTGCAATGCCCAGGGGCGACAACTTAATTTGGTTAACAGGTTGGGACCTGGTAGAATCAAGGAGAGGCATGCTGAATGGTCTAAGTTTTTGGCTAAGCTTCCGCATCAAAATATAACATTTAATTTGTACTTGCTTCGTCAAGGCGCCATCCCCGTGGTTGTCAATCGAATTCATGAGATTTTGCATGGAGTATCAGGCAGGTAAGATTGGAGTCCTATTTGACCTTAATTTTTGTTGGATTTAAATTTTCTTTTGTTTTGTTTCATGGCTGTTTAAGATGTTACGTTAAGAATATAAAAACCAAATGTGTGCGAGAACCAGCCTTTGTTAAGTTAAGGCAATGCTCTCCGTGTAGAAGATGTGGTTTCAAAATCCGTTTGGAGATCTCTTGTGGATATTTAAAGTTCCGAGGGCTTGGTTCTCATCTTTGTCTCAAAAAAAGAAATGACTGCTTAATCTGACAGACTCTTATACTAGCATTTGAGTTCTGAATTGAATTGTTTTTGCACATTTCTTTGCTAAATTCTATTATCTAGCATAAAATAAGTCTGGTCTCCTTATGCTTTGCATCATCTTGATATAAAAACGAATTCAAATACTCATAACTCAAGTTTTTCATCTCTTGAAGTTGCAAACTTTCTAGATTTGCAAAGCTTTACATGGAAGGCCTAGTCGGCATCATGGTTCGTTTCACGACAACGATGTATGACCCCGAGATAATGGCAGCTGTCATGGAGAACCACCTGATGCATGTCTTCAATGAACTCATGGTTCGCCACACATACTGTGAAGAGGTCCAGGGGCTTGCATGCAGCGGGATCATGAACCTCGCTTCGCTATCCATCAACCTCTCCAAGCCACTGGAGGAACAGAAGCAACCTGTCAAAAGGAAGGGATTCTTAAACAAGGTGCTCTCAAAGACCTCACAAAAAGAACTCGTCATGAAAGTCATGGTGCTGTGCCCAGTTCACCGTGGTGTATGCAGCGTCAATGGCACCTTTTGCATCATAGAGGCCAGTTCGGTTGAAAGGCTTCTCTATTGTCTTGAAAACGAGAACGAGAAGGTTGTGGTAGGAGCCTTGGGTGCACTTAGCACATTACTTGAGGATAAGGTCGACATTGAGAAGGGCATACAGGTAATATTAATCAATTAATTTTTTTATTTTAATTAATTACGAGTTAAAACATGAATATTACATACGGAATATCATAATATTATGCCTTAGACTCTCGCACAAGGCCTCATTTCGGACTGATATTTCCCTGATTCAATATCAGATTAGCCAATTATATGCTCAAATTAAAGCTTTTACAAAGTTTTAACTTGTAAAAGACAAACTTGGGCAAAGTGAGCAAGTTCTGTTATTTTATAATCTTAACAGATAATACATGAACGAGACGGGGTACACCGTGTGTTGAGGGTCTTGAGGGAGCACAAAGATGAGTCAATTTGTTACAGGGCCTTTTGGATTATTGAGAGGTGTTTGTTGAGAGGCAGTGAAGAGGTGGTCAAGGTTATAAGTGCCAATCGGGCGCTGCCAGGTCGGCTTGTGACTGCATTTCACAGTGGGGATGGGGACATGAGAAAAGTGGCTGATAACATACTCCAGCGGTTGCACCACATACCTGATCACTCGAGGAGCTTTGCATCCATGGAAATGTAAAATCAATAGAACTTGATGTTTGTGCTTTTGTTGTATGTATTGTAGCACTGGTACATGTATATATATTTTTGTTTTCTTTTGGTAAGTTTGGCAATTTGGTTTGGAATGCTATCAGTAAAATTTGCCTTTCTGTATTCTGTTTTTCAAAATTTTGGCATTCAACAATGCTGAAACATACTTTGATAGAAATAAAAAGTAGTGCATGTGGGAGGAAAAGTAAAAAACAGGGAACTTCTCAAAGGAGGGAGGGGGAAGGTTTGGGGTTTTTCAAGGTGAACTAGTTCAAGGCATCTACTTTTAACATCTATGGAGGAATTTAAGCAATTTCAAGAGAAGTTATAATTTTGCTCACTCAGGGAAGCTCACCTGGGCTCACTCATCGATGAGCATGCGCCATGTCATCTACATGTGTCAATTATGCTCATACATGGTTTAGATCTAACACAAGCTAGGTTGATGCTTGTGGGCATTACTACGCACGCCTATTAGTGGCTGAGCCCAGAGCAAGCTATGCCAGGAGCTATTGTTATTGCTCCTTTTTCAAGAATTGGGAGAGTACTCTTGCAAATTGCCATCTAGGATGTGATGTGTGCATTGTTGAATGTTTTCTTATTCTTTTTTTAATTGATTGTACAGTTGGACTACAAGTTTGTGGTAGTTTTAGGATGAACGGTTGGTGAATGAAGGGAGATTCACTGTGAAAGGAGTGCTTTTTTAACTTAACTTCTGCTGTGATTCTGTTGTACATTGATGATTTGCTTTTGTTATGTATTATTCTGCTTATTTTCAGAGATTTTTTATGCATATTCAGAAAAGATTATTCGCAACTTCTCAATGCAATAAGGTGCCGGCATAGTTTACAGAATTCTTTAGTGCAACCTATTTTCCAATGCACAAAAGAGACCAAGGAAATTGAAGCCCTCTACTAATTCATTATTATTTACTTTTGGAATACCAGTTCTTGTTTCTATTTAATTTTGAGATATTCAGACACATCTTATTCTGAAGTTAAGGGTCATTTACTAAAATAACACAACCTGCAAAATTCTGGTTCATGTGATCCCAAATCCTGTCTTATTATTTGGCTCAATTGATGGAATTATTCTTTCACCAGTGCATGAATTTCTGATATTTCTATCATAAATTTATATAGCATCGGGTGTCTTTGTCGATCGAATGAAACAACAAAAGGACAAATAATTAAATAAACAAAGCAGCATCGGTACCATACCCTTGTAACCATTCAAAACGACTAATTTTGGCAAAGAAAGGGACCAATTAGCGTCCACAATTAACAGGTACATTTATGTTTTCGATGTAAATGAGCTTAGATTTTAGATCTCATCCTTGAGAATAACTATATGATCAAAAAATTTCCATGGACAAAGAACATGTTTTGGTAAAAGTTCCTTGGTCTCTGAATTTTCCAGGAATTAAGTGGTAGAAGATGTATGCCGTGATTCTCTACAGTTAGATGAAATTAGTTCATCCTCAAGGTTTTTTCTAGATTGGGTTTCTCTTTCTGCACATAAACCAGTTTGTGTTATACCTTTGTCTACCCTTTCAATCCATATATTGTGTCTCATTGATGAAATTGATCGAGAATTTACCGTTTTAGTAACAACCCGTACCAGTAAATAATGGATTTGCATTGCTTGTTTTCTTTTGCTTTTTCTTTAGAATCTTCAAAATAATAAACACCAAAATTTTATATATAACATTTATTCAAAAAAAATAAACCAAAACACTCCTGCTTCTGGATTTTTTGAATTCTACCCAGGCCGCACCGGTGTTTTGCGGCCCTCAATTTTATTTTACTTTTAGTGCTTTAGTTTTACTAAAAAAATTTAATCATTTATTTTACTCAAAGTTTTTTGGAATCTGTGACTGTTTGACCAAAAAATTGTCGTTTGACCACAAATGCACAAATTCCAAAAAAAAAAAATTAGGCCGCTCTGGCATTCTGCGGCCTGAGTAGAATTCAAAAAACCCAGAAACATGAATGTTTTGGTTTATTTTTTTTTAGAAAATGGTAAAATAAAAATTTCGGTAATAAAAATCACATGATATAGTGTTATAAAATTCTCTCGAATGAAATTCTAGTGAAGAAACAAAAGCAAAAGTTACATAAACATCAACATGCTACCATGAAGAATTGAATACTTAATTCAGTAAATATATATTTTGATAAAGAAGATTAACATCATTTATGATCATTCTAAGCTATGTATAGAAAATGGTTCCAACAATATCCACATGACAGTCTTTTCATGATAAACCCTTTTGTAATTGCAAATAGAAATTCTGTCTCTCTACACTAGTACCTTTTCATGAATTTAGAAGGTACTCAATTGCAGCTCTAACTTTTTTTAGAACAAAAGAAGGTACTGCTAAGAAAAGGTATACACGGGTCTTTTGCGGAGATAGCACTAAGAAGCTCAATACTTGATTACTAATTGAGTTCTCTTTTTGTGAAAATTTCAACTAGACATATTGTTTGCATTTGGAATTTCGGCTCGGGCATAATTGTTTAAATCTTGGAAAGCAACCTGCATTAAATTTTGATAGTCACCATCCCAAGCATTGGACATCTGCTCACAAAAGAAAAAAAAATAGTTACAATGTTATATTCTCTGGATTTGTGAGTGTGTTGTGTGTGCATTTTTCTGTAAGAACCTGAGGCAGAGGCTCCTTCAATCCAGTGTTAGAGATCAGTTGAACATTAGCTATTCTTCTAAGTGCATCAGCTGAGTCAACAATACCAGCCATACCATGTAGCAGATTCTGCTGAGAACGATGCAATTGGGTTTGACTCAGATCCGACAAGTAGCCGATGGAGGATGATGGGCCCACATGGGGGTCAAATAACTGCTTGCGACAAAGGTCCATGAGATAACATATTATTTAATTTTCATCAATTGTTATTATTATTATTATTATTTTTATATTTCTAACCAAGATTGTAATACCGAGGGTACTAGAGTAATTCGGGCCAAAGCATGCTAAATTGCTTTTTTATTCAGTACGACAGTTATTGAACCTTCATTGTGTATACGTCACAACAGTGCAGACAAATTCAAAACAAACCTAGATTTGGCTGGCATAGGTACCAAATTAGCTGGTATATAATACGTATCAATAAATAGCAGTATCTTATACTAAGAGTTCACTTACACTTTTGGAAAGAATGCCTTCTATGTTGAAGTCAAGTCGTGGGTTTATGGCTGACAGTTTCATTGATAAAAACTGCAAAAGGAAATAAAATGAAAAAAAGATATATAAATAACCTAATTCGGAAACGTTGCATGTAGCAGAAAATAAAATAAAAAATTAAATTCATACCTCAACCTGCCGCTGTAAAGATTGCACATAGTTGATTATTTCATCCAGCATGACAGCCTTTCCTGTCACCTTAAATTCAGAAAAATTCTATTAAAATTCTATCACACCTGTCTTGGTACCATATCATTCTGCAAACCCAAATTTGAGTTATTGAATTTCGGGTTCTTTGCTTGTTTTTCTATTAGCTAGTTGTTTAAGCAAGAATGAAAAATTCAGTCTCATCCAATTTTAACAAAATTTAATATTAAAACTCAAAATTATTATGTTTATGGTCCTACTCCTAGCATTGTACCAGTCAGGCAAAGTACAACAAAGCTGAATCAAAGTAAAAAGGAAGCCTTACTTTACTACAACCAGGCACTAGGTCTTGGAGATACTTCATCCTCTCGCTAATTTTTTCCCTCCTTACCTATATAATAACAGGCACAAATTACTATTAATCAAAGCTAATATGACATGTTGAGTTGCAAATATTATTTATGTACAGAAAAGACCATTACCCTTTCAGCAAGACTGTGACTATTAGTTTGCTTGGCCCCGACGAGCCCTCATATGAACGTATTCGTCCTTGTTAGCCATATCTGATTCATCTTTTATCTGATTTTCACTAGGTATCTTTTCTTCTCTTTTCTCTTTCTCTGCAATCTCTCTTGTACAATTGGCAACTGGAGATTGCTGGGCTTCCTCCCCTTGGTTCACTCCATTTTCCTTCAATTTTCCAAAATTGCTTGTATACTTCAGTTTTTTATCTTTGGATTTGTTAAATTTTAAGTTGCGCACAACAGGATATACCGATATAGCATACTATTGGTCTTCTTGTGGGACCTATACTCTTTTTATGTACAATGCCTTGGGTATAATGGTTCTTATGTTATTGGTTACAGATTCATTTATAATGGATTGACTTGACAATTTTAACGACAAATTTCAAATTAACCAACAAAATGTTCAATGTTAGAAAAAGTTTATACACATGTTGTTAGTATTATAGATCATTAGATTGGCTATGTATTAATTTTCATGTAATTTGTGTTTCATTTCACATTCTATCATAGGCCGCTATATATAGACCATTCTAATTTTTAGTTCGTTTGATAAATGGTAAAATTGCATCAATATCAATGTTTATGTGTATGCTATAGATATAGTATATATCAAATGTTAAATGTTAATATTCAAAATTATAAGTTACTTTTACAATTGTCAAAATTGTCAAACTACTCTATAGTCAATGGATCTCAATTTTTTAATTTCATTTTCAATGCCTTCTTTACCTTATTTCAGGTGTACATTGAACTTGACCCTGCATTGAATTTCTCTACAAAATAAGCACATTCTACAATTGAAAAGGAATTTACCTGATTGGATCTCTTTCTCTTCTTAGCATTAGCCACACTGGTTCCTTCTTCCTGGCCACAGCCTCCACTGGAAGCACCCTCTACAGTTTCTTTCCTCTCCAATCTTATCCTGTTACTACCATCTTCAACCAAATTCTCTGATCTCTTACTCTGATCAAGCACAGAATTGTTAATGGACCCCAACATTGCACTCACATTGGCCCCATTAAAGCACGAGTACTTCGCGGCTCGTTCTATAAATCCCGAATCAGCTTGTATGTCAGAGATGCTAGGTGGGAGAAAAGAACCCAGTTTTGGAAATTGGCTCAATGGGTTTTGATCCCATCCCAAATTGGGACCTGAAGTACCCGGTATTGCATTCCAAGAGAGATCTGGCATACCGGTACCAGCTAGAAAACCAGCATTTTGGTAGTTAAGCCGGTACCCATTTTTCTCAAATTCAAACTTATCCTTGTCATTTATTTCCATTTACTTGGGACTTATCTTTGAATACAAAAGAGCAAGCTTGTTGATGAACACAGTGAAAGCAAAGGATTGATTGAAGAGGGAAAGATTCAAATATTTTTTGTTGTTTTTCTTTCTGCTTTGTATAATATGTAGTTGCCAGTGGTGAAGCACGGGGAATTGAAATAAAATAGGAGGTCAAAAGGGTACAGAGGAAACAGCTGTAACCAGCTGAGGTGAAAAGAATAAGCCAAGAGAGAATCTGATAAATGAAACAATTCTCTCGCAGAGATTACAGGAATAAAAATCCAATCTCTTCTCTGATCTATTCTTTCACTCTCTCTCCTCTGCGTTTAGACAGAGCTGTAAAGCGATGTACAAAAAGGAGAAATTATTGAAGTGGAACCAACAGAAACTAACCAACCACTCTCTCTTGATCTCTCTTTAATTTCTTTCAACTAAGAACCTACCTCGTCAGATAAAACTGAGAGAAAGAAAAAGGGACGAGAAAAAGATACCAACTTTAGATTCCTTTACCTGTTTCAGCCTTTCCTATTGGAAACTAGTTAAACTAAAACGCCTTCTTTCATCCGAGAGAGAGAATGAGGGAGAGAGAGGTTGGTGGTATTTATACACATGCTTATACGAGAGATGGTGTACTCCAGAATCCTTTACCTACCGATATTTTTATTAATAAAATATTAAATATAACCCGATTTCAATTTTTTTTTTAAAATGACCTAACCGTCCCCTGCTGGGGCGGTCCGATACACCAAGCAAACCGCCCCCTCGCTGGGTGGTCCACTTCTCCTATCTAATCGCCCCAGCGGGGGGCGGTTCGCTTCAAATTTTTTTTTTTTTTAACTTACCAGCGCCCCCCCAGCTCTAACCTAACCGCCCCCTCTCTTCCTACCCGACCCGATCCGAACCCTAGCAACCCCCTGCCCCTCCACCCCCCCCCCCCGCCCCCACCCTACGGCCGGCCTCACCCCGGCCCTGCCCTTCCCCACCCTCCCCTCTATCCGACCTCCCCTCCCTCCCCTCTACCCGCCCTCTCCTCTCTCTACCCGGATCTCTCTCTCTCTACCCGAATCTCTCTCTCTACCCGAACCCCCTCTCTCTCTCTCTCTCTCTCGGTCGATTGTTTACGGGTAAGTTCCTATCTAATTTATTAAAAAAAAAATTATAGAAATTAAATTGTTAATTAACGTGTGCGGGTTGTTGATTTTCCCAACGTGATTGAATTTATTAAAACTACAGTTTAGGGTTTAGAGTTTACTTTAGAAATTGAATTGTTAATTTGTGCGGGTTGTTGATTTTCCCGACGCGATTGAATTGATCAAAATTAGAGTTTAGAGTTTATAAATTACGGTTGACGGTTTAAGATTTAGAGTTTAGTTTAGAAATTGAATTGTTAATTTGTGCGGGTTGTTGATTTTCCCGACGGGATTGAATTGATCAAAATTAGGGTTTAAGGTTTATAAATTACGGTTGACGGTTTAGGGTTTAAATTTTAGTTTAGAAATTGAATTCTCAATGTGTGCGGGATGTTGATTTTCTTGACGCGATTGAATTGATCAAAATTAGGGTTTATAAATTACGGTTGACGGTTTAGCGTTATAAATTAGGGGTAAGGGGTTTTAAATTAGGGTTTAGGGTCCAAAATTAGCGTTTCGGGTCCAAAATTCCTACATTATACTATTTTATATCCAAAATTGTGAAATATAAGTTATTTGAAAATTATGCAGTGCAGATACTATGGAGAGGGGGATAGTTCGTATAGCATAGAGGCTCCAAGTGCATCCGGTGTAGAGGCATCTGATGCAGATGCTCTCGGGTGCAGAGTACCCCTACACATGCAGCTGATACATTCAGTCATCTTCTGTGGATTCCACACGTTAAAAACACCGGTGTCACGCTCGCATCTACAGAGGGTACATTGGTTTTTAAGCAATTTAGTTCAAATTACAGATTTTGAATATAGCATATAGTAAGTCGCTTAGATTGAAATCATTGTATATGCAGGACGAGATGATGTTGACCGTGAGACATCGCACCCCCGAGATACCGTACGTCGGTCATCCTTTGATGGAGCGGTGCATTATGAATCTCGGGTTGTATCAGCTGGCTACCATGCCTTAGAGTAAGATCGACCAGGCTCTCATGAGCGGGCTCGCGGAGAGATGGCGACTGAAAACTCATTCGTTTCACCTTCCCTTTGGGGAGATGACCGTGACCTTAGCTGATATGAGCACTTTATGAGGTTTACGGATTGATGGCGAGCCTATCAGCGATGTCTCCGACAGTCCACTTCACGCGGGGATGATACAAGAGCTTCTGGGGGTCGCGGATCCAAAGGCTCTGCAGAAGAAAAATAAGAGGAAGGACGAGGAGGAGTTCCGGTATTCGGGGTATTGCATTAGCCTAGCAGCGCTCCGTGATCACTTCTTCCAGCATCGAATCACGGCCGAGACCACTGATCTGGAGGCTGTCAGGAGGTAATCATTAAAATCTTGAAATTAAAATATGTTATGAACTCGACAGTGAAAACCATTATTTATCTTAACTATTTTACTTAGTCTGGTGCCAGAGGTGGGGCATGCCCTCAGTATACCTCACGGGCCACTGGGGTGAGACCCTTTGACGGAGGCTCGTCAGGTAATTACTTATGAAACTGACATATTTAAACCATTAAATGTTTATCTATTTTTTCTATAATAATAAAAAAAATACTTTGTGCAGATTTCTTACCGGTATTAGAGGAGTGGCACACAGCTTGGTGTGCATGGCAAAAACGAAGGTTGGCGAGTAGTGGGATGTGCAATGCTCCAGCAGAGTGCCCCTATGGTGGAAGACTCTGGCTTTGACGGGCGCCTCATTGGCATGTTGCGTGACAATGGGGAGAACATAAGCTGGCGCGAGATAGAGCCCCCACCACTTGATCCGGATCAGCCCCTAGTCGCTATATACGCTCATGAGATGCACTACCTCCTCCATGTAATTTGATTTTGTCGTACACAGTCATTTCTTGTTAAAAAAAACTATTCTCATTAATTTATCTTCAATTCTGCAGTGGATGACTCATGTTGGGGTTTCCACGAATGGGTGTTGAATAACAATGCGTGGAACGCTTACTATAATGAGTTTGGAGTTCCGGTGCAGATTGGCCAGGTAGCAAAAATTTATTATTTAATCAACTTACTAGTTATTTGTATGTAAGCAAAACTAACATTGTTTACATTAATGATGGAGCTCCCCTACGACGGTCACCCCGGAGTTCACTATGGCTGACCTTTACTGGAGATGATGTCGGGGCTGAGGGACCCGAGCTGTTAGTGTTTGTGATCTAGAAGCCAATCATAGGATGATTGTTTTCTAGTGTGTTTCATGTATATGAATGATTTGTTTATCATTTTGTTTCCGAGTATTTACTACTTATAGATCATTCAAGTTGAGGACTTGGAATTGTGGAACTCATAAAGGAGTTAATAAATACTCTAAAGTGTCCATAATCTTGATAATTAACAGGAACATTAATTACCGGTATAAGATTAGCATTTGGATTAGATGATGATACATGTTCTGCAGATCATGTGACAAGGGGTTGTCAATCTCAATCAATGGATAGCTGATGGAGATCAGGGGATTGGACGTGACCAAAATAAAACATTTAATATGGATTGTGTTTGTGTCATTAATGTTTTATTTGTGTCTGAAATTCTAAGGTATGAGATAATTGTTTCTCTCACATGAGAATACATATTCGTGGGTATTATCCAACGCTGTCAGTAACTGGCAGTCATACAGATTCTATCTCAGTATGTGTCTCTCATGTAGAGAGATAATTATCAAGAATACCAATGTCCCTCATGTAAATGAGTGATGGTATCACTGGGCCCCTTGATGAAATAATACAAGTATGTGCACATATGATTAAGGAGTTAATCATAATTACTGAATTATTTCGGAATCAAGAAATGAGTAGATTTGCAAGGATGACACGTTCCTACCTTGGATCTATTTATGATATCATGAGACATGTAATTGACACGAGGCAATTGTTGCTTAGGGATCGTGATACAGTATGGTATTTATCATCTGTGTCATTTGGGTAACTACAATGCATATTGCTAGGTGCCGCTTGTAGTTTATAGAATCGAAAGGAGTTTTAGATTCCATTGCCATGTGACATAGATCCCACAGGGTCACACCAATAAGAAATTAATTAGAAATGCTCCTTAATTTATTTGACATGTATGGCATGACAAATAAATTGGTTTCTCTATCAAAACATGAGAAATATAATTATTTGAGATAATTATATATGATACTACAATTAATTAGATTAATTGTATTTGATTATCTCAAACAAGAAAAAATAGAACCTGGCCCAATAAACAAAGCCTAATGGCTGTTGTTAATTATGGCCCATGTTTATTTTATGAATTGTTTCCTTAATTAAAAGTTCACCCAAAACAGTTTACCACGTTTTCTGATAACTGCTGCGCAGCGTTTCTTATTTTGACCATATCTCTTTCATAAGAAATCCGTTTTTTGCATTCTATATATTTCTGGAAAGGTAAAAGAAATATCTAGAACTTTGCCTCTCTGGAGGAAAGCCAAATTAGAAACAGATCATGGTAAAAAATGTGATAGAACGTGGTGGTTAATTTGAACTGCCATGTTCTGTAACTGCTGCGCATGTTTCATATTGGACCATAACTCCCTCATACGATGTCCGTTTTGGACGTACAATATATGGATGGAAAGTTAAAAGAAAGATCTATAACTTCTCCTTCTGTGATTGTGGTAAAAAACGTGGTAGAACGTGGGGTTAACTTTGGAAACAGAATTCACATTCCTTGTTTGCTATATATATTCTCACTCTCATTCCTTTTGAGAATTCATTTTTGAGAGTTGAAGTTCTGCCAAAACTCTCTCTCTCTCTTGTTTCATCTCTCATGTGTTGAGAACCCACAAATTCTAAAAGTTCAAGATCTAGTTCTCTTGGAGAATAGGGATTAAGGAGTAACGAAGTTAGTACTCTCTAGCAAGAGGAAACTTTGGTTTCTAATTAATTTCTTGGTGGATACCATGGAGGACTTCTACTTTGGAGTCTCATCTTAGTGCAAGACGTTCTAAGTCACGCACACATCAACCACTAAGGCGCTGCAAGGCATCAACCACCATTAGCATCAACAAGGAGGTGGAGGCTACAACCCTACATCTCAAGGACATTCCTTTCTTGTTAGAGACAAGAAACTAAATGTATGATGCTTATTGATTTGAAAATAGATTTTGGTTTGATTTCAGTCACACATGATATCTCTTTTGGTACTTTTTTTTGTCAAAATTTTGAAATTCTGCTGCCTTAAGTACCATAAAAACCCAACACGAGCCTCCACATACCACGATATCCGGAGGCCAGACAGCACGACGTGAGGCCAGTTCTGCTATATTTGGCACTCTGCCTACGTATCATCGACCTGGGAGGCTGACCCATAGGAGATGCGTACTATGCCGCCCATCCTCCCACTGGTGGAGAATCCATAGGCCGAGGCGGATACAACCGTACATGAGGAGGAGGTTCATGTAAGGCGTGTACGCCGCCCAGGGACCGCCATCCACCTGATAGGTTGGATCTCTCTGGTCGTCCCTCGCCCACGTCGTTAGGTTTTTTATGTTTTATAGTTTGATAGGTTTCTACTATTGTATATTCGGTCTGGACTGTTTTGTCTGAGTTGTGGACATTTATATTACATAGTTTGGATTTTTTTTGGTGGACTTACAATTTATATTACATATTTTTCACTGTTTACCACGTTAGCCAAATCGACAATCAATACAATAGCTGTATAATCGACAATTATTATAAAATAATCGACAGTTCTAACGTCAAACGACGCATCCAAACTCAACTCAATTTTATTGAAATTACAATAAAAAAATTAAGCACATGTCATTTTTATATAAAAATTACAATAGAAAAAAATATCTTACAAAAATAATATAAACTTAACAAAAATATATCTTAATAAAAATATATCTATAAAAAAAAATATATCTTAATAAAAAGATATCTACAAAAAAAAAATATATATCTGAATATATCTATAAAAATATATATATCTTATAAATATATCTTAATATATTTGTAAAAAATAAAAAAAAATAAAAAATAAGCGAACCGCCCGCCTAAGGGACGGTTAGCTAGGCACAATGGACCGCCCCACAAGGGGGCGGTTAAGTTATATTTAAAAATAAAATAAAATCGAGGTTATATGTGATATTTTTCTTTTTTTAGGTTATTAATAAAAATATCGGCTTTACCTACATCCAACTTCATTTTTTTTTTGAGATATATGTTAATATTATGAATGAATTATAGTATTATGTTGCGAGAATCAATTTTTTTTTATCTAACAGTAAAAACATTGCATTCCAAGTAAGAGAGCACGTGTTCGAAACTCAAATAAAAATTTCTTATGCATGGCTGAATCAGACTTTTAAACTATGAAGTCAACATATATAAAGATCAATTATATAAATTTTCTAAAGAGAAAATGAGAATCAATTTTACAATACTATAATATTTTACTTTAAATTATATGTTAAGTCATACATTAATACAAAAGTATTTTAAAAAATGAGGATCGTTGACCTCCATTAGATATTAAATAGTTGGAAAATTTTACTATTAAAAGTGAAAAATTCTTACGAATATTAAATAGTTAAATAGCTTTAACTACTAAAAAATAATCCTGTTGTTGCTTTCCTCGTTATGAGAAATAAATAATAGAACAACTTCTCTTATTAGCATTCAGATTCTATTGTAGAAAAAAAAAAAATCGGAAACCCTCCCAATTTGTAGTTGTTTTTAACTTGGTCAAACTCAACGAAGTTCTAGGGAGGAGGATTTGGAGTAAAGGGAGCACCTTCAGTTTGAAAGTTGAAACTATAAAATATAATTACAAAAACGAAGTGTCTCAATTAAGTTAAAGCAGGTCTAACATTAATTGTATTAATTTCGTATCAAATAATTTCAATAGTTGGAATCTTTTTCAAAACAACAAGGACACTAATACAGTTGATAACCATTGGCAACTCCAAAAACTATTGCCAACTTTTAGCTAACAAATTTTGGATTAATTGATAGCAATTTGCAAGGATTCTAGAGGCTTGAAACCAGGGAATAACACAGGGAATAGAAAATGAAAAAAGAAAAGAAAAAGTACATATATGAAGAACTAAAGGAGAAAGGAAAGGACACAGAGAGGTTGTATCTTAGCTACCTGGGATATTTGTTTACTAACTCCGAGGATTAATATTTTAATTAAGTACGCTTTGGCTTTGCTTTGGGAAGCCTTTAATTATGCTGTTCAACTTTGTAACTTTTACTCAACATGCCATTGTTAATTAACTTCCAATGGGCTACAACTCTGGCATTGCCAACTCTACACTATAAATATATTTTCTTTCTTGTTTGGAATTAAATGTTTCACTAGAAATTGTTGAGAAATTGTTGAGGTATCCATTGGAATTGAACGCGTGGTAACATTGCATCCACTAATCAAACATGCCATTTTTTTTAAAATTTACAATATCCAGTCATTTATATTACAATAAAATTTATTTTATTGCAAGTTCAACAAACTATTAAAAATGCAGATTTAGTGCAGTGGTACGAATTCTCATTTTTCTACATAGAAATGCAAGTTCGATTCTTAAAAATAAGATCTAAAAATACCATGAATATGTCGGAGCCTTAAAAAACAATCAAACTTGCTCAAATCCGACTCATTTTAAAAATATAATATAAGTTTTTCATTTTTTAATATCTATAAAAAATCTCCAGTCGAATTTTAAACACACGTCATCATTTAGAGAACATTATTATTAATTAATGAATCAAATACTAATTCTTACCTAATAACTATCATTATTTTAATAAATATTGGAAGTCAAGTCACCCAACTAGAGGTGGAACCAGAATTTGAATATAAAGGGGGCTAAACAATATCTTTAATTTTCTTAATAAAAGAAATGTATAACACAATATAATACAAGATTGAATCGGACATTTTTTATTAGATCGGGCATTTTTTCTTTATGGGTATGACCTTTACAAATTGGAAGGATTCGTTTTTTTTTTTACACTGCAAACACAAAAATTGAAACGTCCAAATAAAAAATGAAGCATAGTCCGTTGTGATTTTGATTTTTAAAATTTACGTTCAAGGCCTTTAAATTTGTTATTATTATTGGGGTACTAATACATATTAAAAAAAAACAAATTAGTAAGAATTTCATATACTTGATTAAAAAAACTTGAAAACTTGAGGTGGCTTAGTAACCCCAGCTACACTTATGATCCGCTCCTGCACCTAACTATTTAATATATTTGTTATTACAATAAAAAATTTCTCTCATTCAGATTTCAAACCTAAAATCACACACATAAAATATTATGTGACTTCGCTACTGATCAAAAATTAGTTCTTTACCTAATAACTATTATTATATCTAACACAACATTTTTTGTTTATCCTTTTACATTATTAATGCTATCCATTTTTTGTTTATCTGAATCTATACATCTACTATACTTCTCCATCAATCTATAATTTCTTCGAATTCAATGCATCTATTTTAATAATCCAATTCCATTTTTTTATTTTTATTTTGGCGAGTCAAATGTAGAAGCAAGCAATTCGAAACTCGTTTCACACGGAGCTCAAACTAGCCTCTCGCTTTCAAATCAATACTACATTTAGAATTCAGACCGACAATGATAACAAATTTGAAGTACTTCATAATAAAGTGTTTGCATTCTAAAATTGAAAGATGCCCAGATCTTCTGTTACACGTACCCACCATGTGATATAACGAGTCACCAATACCCGGATCAAACACTTATAGCACTGAATTTTTTTTCTGAAATTTTAACTTTTACCAGATTTGCAAATCATACCTGCGCAACTTTAGAACCACTTTAGTCCTACAGTTGCCAGTACACTACACACTTTGGTCTGCGAGTACTACTTGCGCAACCTCAGAACCACTTTGGTCCTGCAGTTGCCAGTACATTGACACACTTTGGTCTACAGGTATTACCTGCACAACCTCCCCACTAGTTACGTAAGTATTACTTGCGATAAAAATAAAAAAAAATAAAAAGGGCAGAATAGTTTTTTTTTTTAAAGCATGACAAAAATAAAATTGGCTCAATCTCACATTGCGTGGTGCATCTTTTGCTTGCATCAAAGAATCTGGATTCATGAAAAGGTTAAAAATTCTGCAAAATAAGAGTTAGGCGGCTAGCTGTTCTGTACTATTTCGGCATATAATAATGCTGGCCGGTCAATTCCAGTTTTAATTCGAATTTAATTTTATTAGTCAATATACTATGTTAATATATGATTGTGCATGGGTTTGAGAGATTTAGAAATGTGTGCGAAACAGCGTAACGTAGTCTCAGGTTTTATATTCGCATTCGATTGTCAAAGATTCCTATGGGGAATTATTTATTCGGGTACGAATTATGTTCGTTTCTTTTTCCTTTCTTACAATGAAATCAAGAAATTATTA
Source organism: Carex kokanica (assembly GCA_025461125.1). Classification (NCBI taxonomy): domain Eukaryota; kingdom Viridiplantae; phylum Streptophyta; class Magnoliopsida; order Poales; family Cyperaceae; genus Carex; species Carex kokanica. The sequence continues at coordinate 1,980 of JAJGRX010000220.1, read as the reverse complement.
CTGGTGAAGTAATAAGTTGAATTGAAAGCTCCAATGGAGCCGTGTATTGATAACATGTTATATAATAATGATAAGAAATAATCACTACTATAAAAATACAAAGTATACACGGCATATTATACAAATTTATTTAAAATTTCTATTAAATATGTGTCCAAAGCAAAAAAAAACACTATTTTGAAAATTTGTTCTGAAAATTTATACACATTATACACTGTTTTACTATTTACAACCATGTATAAATATGCTCCAACATTCATACACGGTTTTTTTATTAATAAATCATGTAAATTGGTCCCAATTGTACACGCTTCTTTATTAAAAAACTATGTACGAATGTTGAAGCAAATTTGGATCAATGCTCCAACAATTGTACATGATTACTATATGATTTGTGTGTGATAAAAGATATATAAATTTTTTCACGTCATTGATCCATACCTTCCTGTTATAATACATTTCTCTATCTATTTTTTCTAAGTGATTTTTCTCATTTCTAAACATCTATTTTTTGTGCATGTGTTTCCTGATACATTTCTTCTAAACAGGCGATACTAAGATGAGAGATAAGGCAAGAGAGGCAATATCTTCACCGAAAAAATGATTTCCGACGAAAAAACTTTGATTTGAATTCAGATCTAGAGTTTCATTAGATTATTTTTTTTAATCTGAATTATAAAAAAGCGTGTAGAATTAATGCTTTTACTTTTTATACATGGTTTTACTTTAAAAACTGTAGGATGTGTTTTGGCCAAAAAAAATCAGTGAAAAAAAAAATGAATATTACATTGTCTTTAATAAAAAGAAAACCTTGTAGAATTAGTTTTTTATACATGATTGTTGAACCTGTACAATTTACCGATTCTGACTCCCGTGAACATAGTTATAAAACTCTGTATAAATCCATTTTCAACCGTGTATGAAAGCGTTTTCTGTAGTACTGAATTTAACATTATTTATTAACTTACTACTGTTATCTTAAACGGAGGTACTTAAAACTATATCTCTCTCATCATTAGTCGGCATTGGAAGGTGTAATGGCATGCTATAGGTTAATCAAAGTCTACCTTTGTGACATACTTTATGCTAAGATTTATAATTTAAATAAAGGGTACAACTAAGTGCTGACCACACTAGTAGTGCTTTGGTAAATATAATTTTTTTTTTTTTACTTGTGTGTCGCTTAAGAGACACCTCTTTCTCTCACTCTATCCTTTTTTTTACAATTTAAAAGGCCGACGGGCTTCTTTTCTTTCTCTACCACCGAAATTCTTAACCATTGATTGGTTGCAACTTGCAATTTTTTTACTTGAACCGTAACTTTTTTGAGTGATGGGTAAAAAAATAAGAAAAATGCTAGGGGCCAGAAATAATATTATTGTTATTGCTATACGTTAATATCATGTGTAGGGTTAGAATGTTTATTAGTTTTGTACTTCAATTATATTCACATTTTTATTTTTGTTCTCAAAGTTCAAGCACTAATCCGAACAGTTCAACATGATATTCATATTAAAATAATTTAGAGATCAAATTTTATATTTTTTAGATATGTACAAAATCACTTTTTGAATGGTCTAGAAGCAGTGATTTTGTATATAGTAAACAATTTAAAAATATAAAATTGGGCCTCTCAACACATTTTAATATAGATATATGTTAAGCAATTCGAATTGACTGTTTAAACTTTGACAACATAGATAAAAATGTGAGTATGATTGGAGCACAAACCAATGAACGTTTTAACTCTACTCTAATATCATAATTTGTTTGTGTCAAGTTAATACCTGATCAATTGGTATTTGACTGATCAATAATTCTATTTGATTAATCGATGCTTTTAATAATCAACCTCTAATCTCCGATAGGCCACCGACAGATACATTTGTTTTTTTTACGAAAGCAAGCATTCAATGTTAATAATAAAGCACACAAAGTGAAAATAAAATTTAAATTGAACAATTTTTTTGGTGTAAAGCC